>RJWM01004699.1:0-98802 GCA_004363535.1 Dasyprocta punctata
TAGAGCAACTTGGGATACCTGTAAATCCAGGGGACACTGCAGATCTCTAACTTATGCTGCCCTGGTCAGCACCCAGACCTCCAGGGGTCCTTCACACTAGCTGACCCTGGAGCTGTCTTCCTGCACTGGACCATTCTGTATTCAGTCCTTCTTCCTGGAGCCTCTGATCACTCTGGTCTCCTCCCAGATCTATATCCAGACCCCACTTGTTCAATGAGAATTACTTTGAATGGTGCCTCCTCTGGGAAGCTTTACTGGATTCATCCAAGGCCAAAATAATAATAATAATAATAATAATAATAATAATAATAAAACTGAGATCATTGCTAACCCAACTTTGACAGACTATGGGCCAGGGCCAAATGCCATCCACCATGCATTATTATAAATCAAATATTTGACATGCAGCCAGATCACTTTGCTTCCGCATTGTCTCTAGTGGCGTTCATGCTACGATGGCAAAGTGAGTAGGTGTGACAGAGACGGAGCAGCCAGTGAAGAGGCGAACAGGGAACTGTGCAGGTGTTTGTGGCCCTTCTCTGAAGAAAACGCAGTGCTCCTTCTGTGATAATCATGAGCACAAAATGACTCTGTGACGTGGGATTATTACGGCATGACTTCAACGCGGTTGCCCACAGGAGTATGGGTGTTTGAGTCAGATCCCACCGTGGGTAGGAAGCTTCTACTGAGCATTTGCAGGGTCATTGTCACTGGAGATCTTGACATGACACTCCTGTGCAAACTTGGGCACACTGCCCAACCTCTCTGACTTTCATTTTTCTTAACCATAAAGGGAAGATACCACCAGCAGCCCCCACACACTTGTGTGAGGGTTGGATAAAACGGTTTTTCTCCTCTTGGGTACACAGTTGGCGATGGAAAGACACTTGTGCCCTTGTGCTGCTGAGCGGAATCATCCCTATTCTTCCTGCTTTTCAGCCCCGAAGCCCTGCGATGACCTCCTCTGCCCCGAGCCCTGGTGTCTCCCTGATGTCGAACCTGAAACAAGAAGGGGTCAGAGCGGTGGGGGGGAGCCACCTTGGACCCTGCACACCTACTCGTTTCAGCGTGAGCCTCCTGACACGACAGAAGAGCAGGAGGCTTCCTGTCACCGAGGCCTGGGCTGGCTTCCAGCTGGTGCCCTGGAGAGAAGAGGCTTCTTACTCGGGCTCTGCCGCCAACCAGGCCCCCCAAGATGAGGACCTTATAAATCTCAGCCGATCCTCAGGGTGATGGCTGATTCCAGATGGAGAGGGAACTTCCTCAGAGGAGCAGCTGCTAAGTTTCTCTTTTCAGTAAGAAGAGAACAACAACAGCACAACCAGAGAGGACGTCGCACCCCTGGGTGCTTCATGCAAACCAAGTTATTTTCTTCTGCCCAAGACTCAGGGAGCACCGAGTTACTCTGGCGGCTGTGCACTGGACAGATACTGACTATGCCCTTTAAAGATTGTTACCAGGGCCAGCACAGAGACCAGGCAGGGGAGGGTCTGGTGGCTTCTGGTGCCAACCTGCCATCCTGGAAGCGCCAGGCAGCAAGTTTCCAGTGCTCCAGGAAGCTCCGCACTGCTTTCATTTTCCTCCTGTGAGCCGTGGGGCAACTTCTGCGTCTATCTGGGCTTTGTAAACCCCAACAGGTTTGAGGGGCGGGCTGTTTACTTCAGGGAGAGGCGGACAGCTGTCTGCATAGACTCCTGCATCTTGTTATGGCCTGGAAGCTCTTCTTGCATCCCGATCCCAGGCTGCTGCTTATTTCAGAGTGGTGGACACAGCCTGACCTTCGTCAGCCAGGACCCTGGACACAGACAGGTGTGCCTTGGGGGCCCCATCAGATTTCAATCCCAACCAGCATCAAGTGGGATTAGTTCCCATATCTATGGAGATAAAAATTGCCCAGCACACAATATGCAGAGCACCTGGAATTCCTCATTTCAGGGGCACTTCCAGCTGTTTGGGAAGCCAGGGCTAGGCCCCATCCGGTCACATCCCAGCTCCGCAACTGCAGGCATCGCGAGGTCCGAACCAGCCACAGCACCATTAGCAGTGACAGCCGCACGTGCCCTCAAAGTGTTCATGAGACCAGAAAGTTGTACAAAAGGCCCCATAACTGTCACTGTCGCTAATAAAATGAGGCACCTATTCCCCTCGTCTCCCGTTAAAGGACAAATGAGAGGTGTGTTCCATCCTTGCAGAGTTCAGGGAAAGGCTCATTGAATTAGAAGGAGAAATAAATTTTCTAGACACGAGAGCCCCTACTTCTGTAGGAGGCCAACAGTCACATGGAAAAAAATCGGTGTGGGCCACACTGGCTGAAACAGATCTCTGTGTGTCAGGACTGATCAGAGCCTCGTGTTCTCCGATGTGAGCTGTGGTCTGAGGACATAAACCGAGGAAGGTGGTGCCCTGGGGTGGTGTGACCACTGCTCCCGCTGCCTGCATGTCTTGGGGGCTCACTTCAGGTCAACAAATAACTCAGCAATAGGACTGACGTTCACTGGCAGGGAAAAGCAGTAATCCTGGTTATGACAACGCTAACAACAGGAAGATACTTCTTTGAGCTTACAGTGTACCAGGCAGTGATGCAAGAACTTCTGATGAATTAACTCATGTGACACAGTGGTGGCAAATTTTAGGTGTCCCCAGGTGCCGTGAGGCTGGAGGATGAAAGGTTTTACAGGAAATGCAAATGAGCCCACTGAAATGGAGCCACTCAGGAAAAGAACAAAGTCATGGCCCCTTCCTCTCTCTGTTCCCTGTTCTGGCTCAGAGCAGGAGCCAGCGTGTCATGTGTGAAGTATCCACGTCACCCTAGAAGCAGGAGTGAGGAGGCAGAGGTCTTTGCCAAAGAGTGGGGCAGTGGAGTCCTAGCGTGGGCATCTCAGGTGGAGAATGCCAGTGCCAGTTCCCCATAGGGACAACTCTGCTGTGTACCCGTCCTCTCCGAGGACTTTTCACCGCTCCTCACTGCCAGCTACAGTCAGCAAGCTAGCATACCCTGTTTGGGCTCCCAAGCTTCTACAATGAGATCCTGCTTGCTTTCCTCCCTCAATTGTCATCAACTCCTCTATTTTCCATCTGTCTCAGCCACAGAAGAAACATCCCCACCTCCAGGCTTGGTCCTAGTGTTTCCTGGCTCACCCAGCCTCATGGCTCTGGCAATGCCATGTCCCCCTCCCCCGTGTTGAGGGAAACACACCCTGTCCTCTGTGCAGAGGTCCACAAGCCACGTGCTTCAGCAGCTCCAGTTGCTCTCCATTAGTGAACACTGCTAATTGGATGTGAGTGCATTGTGATTGGATCAGTTCAGGATATTCATAGCACCGACCCTGAGACAACCCACAGTGTGGGAGAAAATGCTTGCCAGATGTCCCTCAGATAAAGGATTACTATCAAGAAGGTATAAAAAACTCAAAAAAAAATCAGTCCCCCCAGTTTTAAAGACCCAATCCGAAAATGGGCATCTGAGATACACACACACTTTTCAGATGAAGAAGTACAAATAGCAAATAAATACGTTAAAAAAACGTTCAACAGCACTGGTCATTGGAGAGATGCAAATTAAAACAGCACTGAGATTCCACCTCATCCCAGAAAGGATGGTTAGTATTAACAAGTCAACCAACAACAAGTGCTCGAGGGGCTGTGGTGGAGAAGGAACCCTTCTCCACTGTTGGTGGGAATGCAGGCTGGTGCAACCACTGTGGAAGTCAGTGTGGAGATCCCTCAAAGAGCTAGGATTGGAGGTCCCATTTGATTCAGCTATTCCCCTTCTGGGTATCTTCCCAAAAGAACTAAAAACATCATACCACAGTGATATACGTGCACCTATGATTATAGCAGTACAGTTCACAGTTCCCAGATCTTGGCAACAATATAAATGCCCATCGACTGAGGAATGGACAAAATAGATGTGGTATTTCTATGTAATGGAATACTACTTAGCTATAAAGAGCAATGAACTGGACACTTTTATACTTAAATGGATGCTCCTTGAGAACATACTTATCAGTGAAATAAGTCACACATGTGTAAGCATCGTATTGTTTCACTTGTGTGACAAACTGAAAAACTATGTATATGTTTATGTATATGTATATAAAAAATAGTTAAGATAGTTTAAAAAAAAAAAAGCAAAATGGCCTCCTTTGTCATCCACATAACCTGTCCGGAAGTAAATTCAATGCCTCCCTTCACTGAAAAAAAAAAAAAAAAAAAAAAAGAATTCACTGAGATGTTGATAGATATTGAGGTGAATCTATAGAATAAACGTTTTGATATTTGTCCAATTCACATACATAGTTTCTCTCCACTTATTTAGGTTGTATTTGAGTGCTTTTGATCAGCTTTTAGAGATTTTAAGATACAGATAATTAATGTATTTTTGGTAGATTTATACAGTAATGTAACTTTAAGCTTTTTTGTGATGTTGTAACTTGTGCCTTTACAATTTTACTTTTGAATTGTTCATTGCTTGTATATAGGCCAACACTAGATTTCTGTGTATGGCTTTGTGACCTTGTACCATGATCTTGCTAAACCTGCTTGCCTGTTCTATTGATCTTTATGTAGATTCTTAAAAAAAAAAAAAAAAAAAAAAAGAACCCGACCTTGAATCATGGGAATTTCCCAAAGTCCAAGTGGAGTCCGCTTTTGCCCATCCTCTGGGGAATCCGAGTCAATCCAAAGTAGCAGAAGTGACATCTTCACTTCTCTGCTGCCACTCTGTCTCTGGTCTGTCAAAAGCTGTCTTCACGTTACACCTTTACCAAAGGTTCCACTGAAGTTTGACCCACCTCTTGGAAGCCAGCACCTAACTGTTTCATGTTGCAGGTGGGAAAATTTAGTCCAAAGTGAACTAATTTGCAGTAGGCAGGATGAGAGACCAAAGTAGAGGTCAGTGTAGAATGGCTGGAATTCATGTACTTTCTGTACTTAATGGGAAAGTAAATATCAGTGCTGTCCTTTCTCCAAGGCTCTGTTACTAACCAGGAGGGTGGCCTAATTAATGCCATCAGCCCTGCAACCCCTGAGCTGACACTGACACACAAACCGCCCAGCCACATGACTGCCAGTGCTGCCAGACTGCTGTTACTGTGACCCAAGGGTGCGGCTTCAAGGGTGACCAGAATCAGCGCTGGCTCTGAGGCTGTCTTTCAAACATTCTGACCGGAGTGGAGGACAATACGCCCCTCACCACACCCACCCCCTCCTCCAGCCATGGCCAGGGCCAAGGCCATCTCCGAGTCCAGTCTCTAAGTGGTCTTCTTTGCTGCTTTTACTGGTTTTCTATTGTTTCATAACAAACTTAGGAGCACAAAACAATGCCCATGTGGGAGCCCACTCACCAGCAAGCAGAGCACAAATGCTGGGCATCTACTGTACGCCAGGCACAGCCCCTGGACTGACTCCTGTACTGTTCTAAAATTAGGCCAAGTGGTTCTATTGCTGTCCCTTATTTTGCAGATAAGAAAGCGGAAGCCTCAGTAAAGTGAGCAGTATATTTAAGGCCAGGCAGCTAAGAAGTGGTGTGAGCTGGATTTGAACCAAAACAGTCAGACTCCTGTGCACACAGCACCCCACTAATGCCGCTGCATTCAACACAATGCAGTGTGCTCAGTGTGGACCTTGGCCCTGGGTGGCCAGGGCTGGAACAACATACACCAGCCCCACTCACCTAGATGTGGAATGTGAGAATGCTGGGGGCTTCCCTTATCCAGACTCATCTCTGAGTCCATTTGAAGCCCAGGAGACACGCCTGGTAAGGACCTACGCACCTGTGAAGATGGAGACTTTTGGAATAGCTGAAACCGGCAGCTACATCTGGCTGGTTATCATTTGTGAACCTGCTCATTCATTCATTCATTTTCAACCAGCCTTCATCGTCATCCCCATCTGTCCCTGCTTCATACAGGGATCAATAATAAGGACCATCCGCAATCTCCAGCAGTTCAAGAGCACACGGAGAAGTCAGAGCTCTCCTACAGTCCTGTGACAGCAGGAGATGAACAGGAGGACAGAACTCCGTGAGTGACCACGGAGAGGACAGTGGGTCAGGAATCTGGGGCCAATGCTGGGGTCTGAGACATGGTAGGAAGATCCCTGAGTGTGCCTTAAAGGTGAGAGGATGCCGTTTCAAGACAGGGCAGATGGATGATCGCACAGAAGCCTAAAAAGAGCGAGACTCAACAAGGAGATGGTGAGAAAAGCCATACTTCTACAAAACAAGATGGAAAAGAGTGAAAGAGGGGACCTGAAAGACAGAAGGGCACAAGCGTTGGTTTTGTCCCTGTGCAGTGACCTTGCTGGGGAGGAGGAGGTGTGCAGGGATCACCTCTAAGTGTTTCATCACGTAGGAGTCTACTTCCTACCACACTCCCTTCCCCCAAAGGCCACGCCTGTTTGCAGGTGGAGAAATCAGTCTTGGATTCTAGAGGTATAGCGGAAGAGAGGTGTGTGAGACCAAACCACACCACAGCACTAAAAAGCCTGCATCTGGTTAGTTTTCCTCAGTGAGGAGCAAGGTGAAACCTGGGGAACTCTGGGCTGGGAAGCAAAGAAACGAGGAGATGGCTTTGGGCCACCCGAGGGCTGCAGCTAAATAAGACCATGGCTCCGGTGACTGGCAATGAAAGCCAACCAGCCCACCCATTCTGCTCTTGCTGTGTACATAACCTTGCCACGCTACGTGAGGGCAAAGGAGAATCCACAAAAGCACCGACTTCCAGCGGTCACCCAGTTCAGCAGTGGATCAGGATTCCGCAGGGTGCGGTACAGAGATGAGATGCTGCAGCGAGACCGGGAGGGACACTTAGCACCCATCTGGCATGCACCCACTGTCCCATCTCTCAAATGAGGTCGCTCTTCTCCTTCTTGACTGTGGCACTGGACAGCTCTCACTTCAGAATCCTGTTTTGTAAATTTCCCTTTTTGTTCTTCGTTTTATTATTATTATTATTATTATTGGTTCTTGAATAAGGAGAAAAACAACGGCACGCAGCAGAAGGAAGCCACCCAGCCCTTGGCCCGCCGCCTCTCCCTGGACCCCTGAGGCATCTCCGCATCTCCCCGGGACTCGACTCAGGGATCCAGCTGAGACCCCACCTGAGATGAACACCGTCACACCCAGTGCTGTCTGGAGCCCACAGGAAATGAGTCACCGAGTCTTCTGGCTTCCAGCCAGAGCCCGATGGATTGAAACACGGAGCACAGAGCAGGGTGAGCAGAGGGGGCACACCTGCTGGACACCTGGCCGGCTGCTGTCCTCCCCGCCCATGCCTCTGCGGCCTCCCTCCTCACTTAGGGTCCATCTTCCTTACCAAGGACACCCAGCGTTCGTAGCTGGAAACAGGAGGCCTGCAGCAAGCAAAGGCTTGCACAGGAGGAGGCAAGGTGGCCGGGAGGAGAAGGAAAAAGACAACGAGGAAAAAATGGTTGCAGAGAAAAGAGAAGGAAGAAGCCAGCAGAGAGAGAAATGGCTCTGAAAGAGGGAAGATGGGCAGGGAGCGGAGCTCTGCCCCATCATGCAGCCAAGGCCTGAGTGTCCCTGTCCCGGTCATCTTACGCTCAGAACCTGCTGCCTGCTCCCCCTCCCATGACAGTGGGCTGTGCGCCTGGTTAATCCATGCAAAACACAAAGTGTACGTTCCCTGATAAATGGACACAAGTTCCAGGATGCTTGCAATGCCTTTATTAGTTAGGACTTTGGAAGACTTGATCTCTTTGACCCTCCTGGTCATCCCAGAAGGTCAGCTTTATCAAATCCTTCTTACAGATGAGGAAACTGAGGCTTGGAAGTAAGGAGGGTTGGTGACCCTTATGTGACTGGCCCCACAGTCCTGGCTCACCCAGCTCATCTTTTCCCGGCCTTGGTATTTCCGTTTGTGACTCAGTGCATGATAAGGAGAGTCTGGGTGAGCTGTGCGAGAGACAAGCGCGAGCCAGGCTCTGTCACAGCGCGTGTCCAACTCTTCCTCCTGACTGGCGGCCTGGCAGTTCAAGCTCCCCGATTCCAGTGTGAAATAAAAATATCTGCTCGAGTTTTTGACTCAACGTTTCCTGTCCTCAGAATAGTAGACACCAGGGCTGTTTAACACCGTCCCTCCTGGGCTGGCAAATGGGGCGGACTCCGCTCCCCTGCCCTTCCGTCTCCTTCCCATACCAGGCTGGATCCAGGCTGAATCAAAAGCCTCCCTCAAAGAAGAAATCTGGGAGCAAATGTGAACTCTACAGGCCTGTAGGAAATGTCTCCTGCCAGACCCTCTCACCCTGAATCTACTGCTAGAGCACAGCTGAAACACCTCTTTCCTCCCCTCTACCTAAATTTGCTGTTTCCCTTATTTCTACGCATAGAAGCAGCCACACTGACCTCGGCTTGTAGTCTACGTATCTTCACATGTGTGTGCATACCCAGTGCCCCCACCCCTGCCCCATGGACCATAACATCTGTGAGGTCACCCCTCTTAACGGGAGATGGAAGTCCTGGCCAAGGGCTTGCTGAATGACTAAATAACCAGATGAGCTTTAGCAGTTCTTATCCTGAATCAGAGCCCAATGTTAGGTGTGCAGAGAAGAACAGCAGTAGGATGGCCGTGGATGTCCTGAATACAGAAAAGTGGCCGAAACCTTAGTGCTTCCCGCCGTGTGGCTGCACCATACTGGTGCTGCGTCTGGCACAGGAGCTTAGGATGGCGTGCACGCAGGGATGGTGCCCTCTCTGCCGGCTCATGGTCTGCGCACAGCAGAGAGCCGGAGGCAGCAGGTCACGGGCTGGACTCCAGTCGCACTGCAGACCCCGCCTTGAGACAGGGCTTAGCCCTCCTTCCGGCCGGCGCTTCCCCGCCCTTTGCCCAGGATTGCACTCTGCCCCCTCCTCTGCAGACTTGACTGCAGGTCTGACCCCCTCCAGCCCCACAGCGCGGGCTCTCAGAAGGAACAAAGCAAAGCGATGGGAAGGCGGAGGGGCAGGGACGAAACAGGACCCTTGTGAAGCGAGCCTCGCGTTTCCAGCTCTGCACCAGACACCTTGGATATATTATTCCACTGAGCCCTCGTACAAACCCAAGAACTCTTGGAGGCAATTTGTAATATAAAGAAAAGAACTCAGACAGGTTGAAGTGATCTTGTGGGAGACCCAGAGTTAGAAAGGAGGAGGTCTGTCCTACCTGCCTGCCTCAGCATACCTACCTGACTATGGGGTCTCTGCCTCAAAATCCCTGCCTGGAAAAGAGTTAGACTGACCTTGGTCCCCAGCATACATCTCCTTCTCTTGCAGTGTGGAAGGGTCCTTTGTTTGTGCGTAATAATCCGTTCCCTCTGTCCTCACAGGTGTGTCGTGAGTCCTCCTGCATGAGCCGGGACATGGCTATAGAAGTGAACTCACTTTTTCAACATGCAGATTGTTTTTCATAAAGTGGTTAGCAAAGCTGGGGATTGGAGGAAGCACAACTGGCTTTAGTGTTCATTTTTTATTTTCTGCCTTCCACATCCAGAAAAGAGGTTCCTTCCCAGAGGCCCCAGGGCTCACCCTGAAACTGAGATCTCATGCTTACATTCTGATGCACTGCAGAACACCTCCCCTGACTGCCCCCTCCCTGCTCTGCTTCCTTTAGGTGTGGGAGATGTTTGTGGGTCCCCAGAGACGCAGCTCCTATCCTCATGTCAGACCTGCAGGTGCAGGAGGGTCCAGACCTCAGCAGGGCTATAGGTCAGCCGAGAGAGAGAGCCTGGCACGGTGCGGGCATGAGCTAGCACGTCCCGCGCTGTCTGCCCCGATGACAAGGGGAAGGGCTGGCCCCCAAGTCGGCTCCTCTGGGAAGCGAAGTCTGTGTTGCTGGAGAACAAGGGCTGGCACGGGCTCTTTTCTACCGTGGAACCGCAGTCACCTTCGTAGGTGGCCAGTGGCCATTGCGTCAGCCTCCTGGCTCCGTGGAAGGTGAGGGAAGATGGCAGGTGAAGCAGGCAGACAGGGCTGGACTCGCTGGAAGAACTCAATGCACGTTAATCACTGGTGTTATTATTATTGGCAGTAAAGCGGCATGACTGGGATAATGAGCAAAAAAGGAATGAATGCGCTAACGCTGATACTGATCTCCTGTTTCCATGGAGGGATCCCAGACTCTGCTAGCGATCTCTCTAGGAACTCATCCCTACAAGAGCCATTGCGACAGTAGATGGCAATGCCTTTGAAAGAACACATATCGAGTTCTCTTTCCATTGGTTAAGTCTCCAGTGCCTGTTACTGGGCCACATTCAAGTTTAAGATCTTAGTTACCCTTAACGGGCAGTTGAGTTACCCTAGGTTTGGAGATGGGGGTGCCTTCTGGAGCCCCTGCAGGTTTAGAGGAGCTGAGGCTGACCCTAGGCCCCAGGCACTAGTGAGCTTCCGGTCTGCCACCCCTGGAGGAGATAGGGAACAGGAGGACGGGTGCTCAGCCGGGCAGGTTCTCTTGGCCACGGCGCCTATTCACTGCTTAGTAGCGTGGCTCACCACAGGCCCTGCCCTGTCCTGAGACACTTCATCCTCACCCCAGCTTGGGGATTAATCACCACCCTTCAGAAACCCACAGACAGGTGAGCCCGGCTACTGACTGGGGGGAAGCATGAGTTCACTTAGTTCTTGCTAAATTATGCAAAAGCCCTGTGTCACCCACCGTCCTCCAGTAAAAGGGAACAACCTCTCCCCTACACTTCCAGGGCCTCGTTCCTGCAGGTGGCCGGGACGCACACCCCCTGACCTGCCTGAGGAATCAGCAAGGACACGCATGGGGACAGAGAGAGCTGGGCAGGCCAGCAGGCCTAGGGTGGCTCCCCAGGACCAGCAGCGAGGCCCCCGGGGGTGCAGACCTCAGGTACCCATGCCTCACTGGGGATCGGAGCTTGAGTACTGGCATGGGCAGTTCCCACAGTGCCAACTAGTGCACCTCCCAGCCGCCTGCAGGACATTCGGCCACCTGCATGGTCTGGGGAGAACTGGTCTTGTACATCATAAAAGCATCGGCTCACGAGCCTCTCTACTCACTCTAGGACCAGGAACGAGGAGCTGCACTCCCGTGTCTGCCTCCTTCTGACCGCTCCTGGATGCTGCATACAGAAAGCAGGGTGAGCCAGGATTCTCACCTGCAATTGCTCTTCCTGCAGTGCTCTCCAGCAAGCACCGGAGAAAATCACAGTGCCTGGAAAAGGAGCCTGCAGGAGCGTGAATCTCACCAGACTCGCGCTTCACACTGAAAAGGAAAGGTATTGGTTTTAACTTCTGTTTCTCTAACACTTGCAGGTCATTCATTTCTGCATGTTCGTAGGGGCAAACAGCGCAGCCATGCCCTGAAATGACACACAGCTTCACAGAGGCAATTCTCTTTCTCTCTCTTTCTCTTTTCTGTTTTGTGGCGTTGGGGATTGAATGCAGGGCCTTTGCACTGAGCTTCCTCCCCCATCTTTTAATTTATTTATGTATTTATTTATTGTTGACTTTGAGACAGAATCTCACAAAGTTGATAAGATGCCCAGGCTGGACTCGAAATTGTGACCCTCCTGTCTCAGCTTCCCAGCAGATGAGGAGTACAGGTGTGATCTAGGAGTACCATGCTCAGCTCTGGTACAGAACTAATTCTTGACCCAGGACCTCATGGCCCTCTCTGCAGCCCCAAAGTAGACAAGTAAGGACGTCCCAAGCCAAAGGCCCTACTCGGAGACCCAGCTTTGCACTTTTGCTGAGGGATGCTGGCGAGGTCCTAACCTGAGTATCTGTACGGCAGTCACACCAACATTGTCCACCTTGCCTGCCTGGAGAAGTGAAGGAGAAGATCAGGAGTGAGGATGTCTGGGAGGAGATGCGTCAGCATAACACCTCTGCAAACCACACGGTTGTGGGCGGCTGGTTATTTATCCAATTCTCCTTGACCAGAGCCTCCATCTCCCACTACCCAAGGAGATGCATGAAAGAGGTTGGCAACACCAATGGAATGATTTCAGGACAATTTCAGACAGTGACTCAGGTCTTCTTCCATTTTTGGACTATGGAGACCTGTGCTTTCTTACATCATCTAGAAATGATTTCAACAGGATCGTTCTGATACAGCATCTTGGTTTCTTGAAGCATCCTCGAAGAAACAGATGCCTCCTCCAGACTAGCAGATTGGCAAATTTCTGGGGTGCCTCGTGGGAAGAATTTTCAAAAGGAAACGGACCAGAGAACTTGGGTTCCTCCCAAAGAGATTTTCTCCCTGGGTCAGCTTTCTCATCCCTGGAGACAAATGGGACTGATGTGGGACCACACTTCAGGACAGGGCCCTGCCACAGGTCATGGGCGAGGTGGGGACAGGCCAGCATGGGGTGGAGGCTCATTAGCTCACGGACAACATTTCCTTAGTTTGATGATCCTTACTTCACCCTCATTTCACAAATTCACCAATTTTTCTTGTAGGATTGTCTCTCTCCAAAATTCCCTGCCCTGATTTTGTCTCCAAAGTCTTAGATTTTAAGACTGGAATGTCTATTCTACAGATATGCTTAATTCGGAGATGTGTGTCTACCACAGGGGACCCCAGGAATTCACCTCCTATAGTCAGGGACCCCAGCACAGCATTGCAGGGCCCACAAATCCATACTGGGAAGCCACAGTGGAGAAAGGGAAAGCTCATGTCCCCATGCATCCAGTGGCTTGAAAGGAAGGCCGGGGACTGGCAGGAAGGTGCCAGACACTCTGGAATTCAAAGATTTCTAGAACTTCAGAATGTCAGCCATGGAGTGATGGAGAGACTCCCTAGAACAAAGCTGTCCAACAGAAAGTTCTGCCCTGGTGACAATGCCCAGGCCATGCCAGGTACTGCAGAAGTGCATTCGCTCTACAGCGCCCCCCAGAATTCCCGGTGCAGGTACAAACCCTGGAGGAGTGGTTCTCATACTGAGAAATTGACCATGTAGCTTTATTTCACTTTGATTTACTGAAATTTAAATAGCTACATGTGGCTCATGGCTACCTTACTGATTAGCACAACTCTGGAGCATTATTTTCTCCTCCTCTAACACATTTTAATTCTTGCTATTTATTTGATTCTTGCATTTCCGAACCCTGAGCCATGGACTAAACACCTTGCCCCAGGTCATGAGGCCAATGATGTCCAGTCTGGCACCTGCAAACCCACCTCCCAACTGGCGTCACAAAGTTTGGCAAGGCGAGTTCCCTGCCTTCTCAGGGTGTACCGTCATGCACTGGGCTGGAAGCAGTCCTAGAAGCAGGGCTCACGGCGGCAAACACTGGGCAGGACAGGTGACAAGGAAGGGCTGGTGCTGCGTCTCTAAGTGTGCGGGAAGAGGGGCTGATTGGTCCCTCCAGAAGGCCTGTCAGGGGTGCAGCTGTGGGAGCTCTGGAAAACCCCAGTGAGTGAGGTCAAATGAGGGAGACGGGTGCGATCCCCCAAGTCTAGTACATTATGCTAAAGAAAAGTAGGATTTTCCTCAATGGGTTAAGAATCGCTGCAGCAATGGCTCTTAAATTTTTAGGAGCCAGGGACTTCTGGATTCTTTTCACACTTCTGCCTAAAACTTTCAAATAGGATTATTGACCTCATGAAGGGGATTCTCTGAAGATTTGAGGTAGTCACACATGGGATCTAGTGGGTCCCTCCTAGAGTCAATAGTGCATGACTGCAAGGGGTTAAGGCCAGCAGCCCAAGACTGCAAGTTTCAATGCAGTAGTACCTCAGTTCACGAACTTAATCAAATTTTCCCGTAAGTTTCAATGCAGTGGCTTGGTTCACGGAACTTCTGTTCGCTAACAATTTGGTTCATAACGAGATCACAGAACCAAGTTAGTTCATGAACTGAGGCACCACTGTATGAGGAGCGTTATGGGGATTGAGCCTGCTTTGCACACCGTAGCGAGGGCCCAGCCCGGGGAAGCTAGCTGGGGTAAAGGAGGCTGATTCCTATCCCTCCTGCAGCTGATCTGAGCCACTGCCTCTGTCCCAGGGGTGTGTCCCTGGGCCTGCTCCCCCTGAGGAAACCGTCTGCCACCCCTTCCCCACAGCACACCCATAAATCCAGCGGCACCCACCAAGGATTGAGAAATAGGTGGCCTTGGCCAAGGTGGACCAACAAGAGGCGCATTCTTTATTGATTTTGGCTCAAGGAAGCTCTGCCTCTGCTTATTCATTTCTCACCTTCCTTTCATCCAAAGAAGGTGAAATTAAAGTATTAATCAAAATCATACAAATGAGGCGAAAGTGCCAGTCTGCCCTTGGGCCGCACTAATTACTTCCAGCAGGCCTGGCCCGGCGACGTGGAGCGGGGGCAGCGCGGGGGCACCCCTGTGCCATCCGGCAGCGCCAGCCTCACCAGCGGGACTGGCTCTAATTAATCCTCTGTTACTGTTGAAATTGGGTGGTCCCAAGGGGAGGCCCAACTAAGCAGGAAGATTATTTTAAACATATACTGTAAACAACACTGGTTCTCTAGAGAGTTTTGAGGTGCCGCGATTTTGACCCTTTCATTACCACCATCAGGAGCAACCCAACTTTTTGTTATCTCCCACACTAAGTGCCTTCTATTTCCTTACTCTTTTCTGCACAGCTGATTTTCTAATGCTGACCTGAGAAAACCAAAAGGAAAGAATCACTGGTACCAAGCAATATCTTTTGTTGCTGTTTTTGAGAGAGGGTCTTGCTATGTAGTTCAGGTTGTCCTTGAACTCCCTGTACAGCCCAGGCTGGCCTCAGAGTCACAGGAATCCTCTCAGCCTCTCGAGTGATGGGAGTATAGGAGTGCACTCTCACGCCTGATTCCCAATCAATATCTTATTCCCTTACAAAGTGATTCCTCACAACTTGCTTAAAATATTGTCAGCTAAATAATGACAGTGTAGTGCCTGGTGTTGTTGTAATGCACAGGTATCCAGACAGTCAGAGAGAATAGACAGCTAGAGAGAAAGATACACATGCACACACCCATACTCATGCAGATGCACGTATTCATTCATTTAAATCATGACAGTCATATGATGGTGATGCTATTAGACTGGCTTATAGCTTGTAGATAGGAGTTACAGAAAGCTGAAGTGACCTGCTCAAGGTCACACAGTTAATAAGTGACAGACACGGGCTTTGAACACAGGCAATGTGGCTTGGGGGTGCATTATTCTTAGCTACTGCATTATACCAGATTGACATTTCACTCTTTCCAAGCTCCTGATTTTATTCAGCCATTTGTGGGAATAAAATCCAAGCAGGGTTCAACTCTTGCGTGCTACAGTCCCTCTTTTGAAAGTTAAATGTGCACAACTTCTCTTTTGGCATCATCTTCTTTTTCTCTTTCTCCTTTTCCTCTACAATTACTTAATGGCATGCATAATTACTTGCATGGGAAATCGGTCCCCTAGCATCAGACAAGCAATAAGAATCAACATCTTGCCCCCGAGGCCTCCGGGAAGGTGGGATGGATCATTCAGAAGTAGCGAGCGGCTTTCTTTGGAATTCTTTAAAAAATGACCTGCTTTCCTTTGGAAGGGCCTGAGAGGGGATTTGGCGAGCACTTTTCCCCCAGAGGCTCCCATGGGATAGCTGTGAACTTGGCAAACTGACTCTGAATTACCCCAAAAGAGCAATTTGTTCCCTAGCAAAACAGGGTAATTGTTTGGGGCAGACCTGGGGCTGCTGGCGTGCAGGTCAGCAGAGCTGGAGGGAGCGCATTCTCTGGCGAGAGCCTGTTTGGAAAACAATTATCTGGCTTCCTTTGAATCAAAGATAGTTCTGCGTGCTGTGTGCACGCACTGAGATCAAATGTAGTGTACGGTCTCCATAGATTCTCTCCTTTCAGGAAATTATTCATTGATAACGCTGCCGGGCCAGACAGCCAGCTTCCTTACAGTAACTGCTCTTTGCTTTCTGAGAATAAGCCAACTAGGCAGGAACCATTTCTCCTCTTAATGCAGCCTCTTCCCTTTGGAGAGCATTCTCTGTCGCTCCTGTGCCCAACTTACGTCATCCAAAAGACTTGAAGAAGCAGCTTCGTTCTCAGAGAATTAAGGGCACAAGCTGGTGTCTCTTACTGGCGTGGTCCAATCTTGGAGCTGCAAGGGCTTTGGCTGCTTGCTATTGCTCGGGCTCTACCCGTCAAACACGGCCTGTGCAGAGGGGCTTCAAAGGAACAGGGGCAATCAGCCCTGACCTCCAGCCTCTCCTAGCCTATACTCAGCAGACAAGCCATGTTTTAGCTCTACTGGAAGCTGATAAATTGGGCTGTGGGAGTGGAAAGGGATTCGAAGCCCCTTCCAGGCTAGATGGAAGGAATGCTGCTGCTGGTTGGAGTTGTTCTTTCTCAGCCCAGCAAATAGAATCTTTATTAGGATCTATCCCATTGCATTCTAGAATATTCCTAGAGATGAACTGGCCCAGGGATCTCAATTTCCATGGATGGATGTCATGTAATAGCAGAGAGGAGGCAGGGTAAAAGCAGGTGTGAGATCTTCAGCAAGGTGGGCAAGAGACAGAGTGGTTTAGAGGAAATTTTCCATGAGTAAGAACTTAGCAGTTTTGGGGAAGAAGGACCAACCCAAGAAGAGGCCACCCATGGGAAGCAAAGAGATTAGGAGTCACAAGTATCAGCACTGTGCCTAGGATAGACACTTTCACCCTGAGTCCTTGTCTAGGTGCAAAACCTCCTTTGTGACTATACTAGGTTTACTGAGGATGTAGGGTAAGTCTTGACCCTGATGGAGGTGGAGAGAAAGGAAGGAACAGGCTGGCGCCCTTCTGAAATTCGGCACTCAGAAGTCCCTTGAATGCTCCATGATAAAACACATTAGGAAGAAAGCAAAGAAGGCCTCTCATCCACTGAGTTTCAACAGCTTCTCTGTCTCTCCCCATAAATACGGGGGCGTGATCATCTCGTTACATATTCCTAAAGATCTTGCCTAAGATTGTTATCTCTCTTATTGATGAAGAAAA
Source organism: Dasyprocta punctata (assembly GCA_004363535.1). NCBI lineage: Eukaryota > Metazoa > Chordata > Mammalia > Rodentia > Dasyproctidae > Dasyprocta > Dasyprocta punctata. The sequence goes on from RJWM01004699.1 coordinate 16,941, forward strand.
TGAGAGCAAAAGAGAAATAGCAGCCAAGGAAGCTTAGCTCTTCTTTAGGGTAAGACCCTCACTTTCCTCTTGCCTCTAGCAGAATCGCTCATCCAGGCCAATGACCCTGCAGGGGGAAGAACTTTCTCCCACGGGCATTCATTCTGCTCTGATCCACACAAACTCCCACGTCACAGATGGCCTAACTGAGAAATCACCTGAATCACATACCGGAGCCCTAGTTAGAAATGAGGATACTATGACCTCTGCTCCTACCTACTACTCCCTATGGGACCTTTAAAGGCCAGGGGGGAAAAGGAACCTATGCAGCTAAGCAACATGGGAACAGGGCAGCCAATGCCTGTCTAAGGTCATCTTTCTTAGAATTGCCCTAGCTATTGAGCCACTTTCTAAATTCTGAACAGCTGAGTTATTGTGGTAGTATTTTGGCCCCCATGTAATTTTTAGCCCTCATATAGTATTTACAAAATGTAGACATTTTGTAACAACACAGCAAACGTGATTGAGGGAGTTCATTTCAGTGAGAAAACCTGTCTGTCTCCTGAGAAACACATGCACACGGACCCACAGACAGGCTGAAAGTGAAGAAGAGAAGGACATCTTCCATCCAAGGAGCAAAAAGCCACACCCCCTCACCACAAGCTTGGAAGATGTTCTGCCAAAAACAGTGAAATCTGAGACCAAATTTAGAAAGACACAGAGCCAGCACAGTGTTCCTCAGATTTTGGGCAGAGGGCAGTTCACTAGGCAAGCCCTAAAAATCATTCAGGGTTTCTTCCATCTAGAATCATGGACTAGATCCAGGGCAAGAAAAGATAAAAAGAAATATAGAAACCAAAAATAGAAGGTTTCTGTGTTCCTCATTTTGTGCCATAGAGCAGTGAGTGTGGTGGAGGTAAACCAAGAATAACTGTAAGACTTGCCGTCTCGATTTCCTGGCGTCCTGTGTCCCAGCCGAGGAAGATTGATGGAGAATGGGTAAGGTGTTGAAATGAGAGGAAGCCACAACCAACGCATCACAGCACAAGCACTTACATATTATGGAATTTGGGGGTACTGAAGAGTCACCTGAATCAGAAATTGATATGGAGAGGTATCCCAGCTCAGAAGAACAGCCTCCATGTCATTCTAGAGGAGCTAGAAACACATCCCCTCTATGTACACTACACTTTAACAATTATTGAGCCAGAAAATGCTGTTCCTACTTGAATATGAGTAAATGCCAGGAGGAAAATAACAGATTTTTCTAAAGTTATTGAGAAAAAGAAGGGAGGGAGAGAGAGAGAGATGTAGAAAAATTAGATAAGGAGAGATGAAGAAAAACTAGATAAGGAATACATATCTAAGAAAGGATTAGTCCTAGAAATATATGAAGAGTTTGGGAAAATAGAAGCATTGGAAAGCTGTTTAAAAAAGAGATACATAGAGAGATTAAAAATAGATGGTAAGATAATAAGAATTGAGACAGCAGAGCTCAGGAAAACGAATACAAGAAGAACATCAAATTGTTACAGAGATAAAAAGGTATGTTAGAGACATCTGGAAAATAGAAGAATAAGCCAAACAGTAACAGAGACAAGGATAATACAATCCGTTAAGTGGAAAGAAATTAAAATGGTTACAGAGAAGTTGTCACATATTGGAGTAGGAGTTTGAGAGTGAGGATACTGAGCTTAGCTGATCAAGATGGTAGAATAAGAGCATGCAGAAAAAATATCCAAAGATATATTACAAGAAAACTTCACGTGTATTTAAAGACTTGAATGTCCTGGAAGTACTAAGTCCCTGAGAAAAATTTGACAAAGATGGACTGCTCCAAGTTGTATGAAAGGGGAGGACTGAAAATTGTGAACATCAAGGCAGAAAAAAAAAAAAAAACTAGTTAAAAGGAAGTTAATTCAGTTTGCTGAGTCAGACAACTAGAAAACAGTGCTCATCAAGTCCTTGGGAGGTGATATAGGTCTCAGGAGCTCCAGTCTGCCTGACTCTCCTTGGAAGCCTAGAGTCCTGCTCTTCAGGAAAGCTGGAGAACTATCACAACTACCAGTGTGTCACCCAAATTTATTCCAGCTCAACCACCTCTCAGTGCTCAGAGTTTCTCATCCTAGGTAAGGCCCCAGTGGAATAGCATGTCAATAGGTACTAGTTCAACTGTAATCCCTTCAACAACTTAACCTTTGTCCTTGTCACAACTCCTTCCCACGTTGTCCTGCCTTCCAAGATGGGGCTAACTTGAAAAATTCCATCATGTATTACATCAACCTGTTCTTATTTACATATTCATGAGATGAACAAAGCAGCATAAATGAAAGAGGGACCCTTAATCAGATGGCAGGAACAGTGTCTGCAAAACACAGCCTTAGCCTGGACTTTGCCACCTTGTCACAGAATGCCACCAGTGTCTAGGTTGCACATGCCACTGAGATCCTTAGGATGTAAGACTCATCTTCTCCAGTTTTTTTCAGTATTTCTCTCTGAATTTGTTGGTTTGATACAAGCTGGTTCCTAAATTTTTTCTTGGTAGTAATACTACCCAGCGTTCTTCATTCGTAAGACTCCTAGACATGATCCTTAAAAAACCCAAGAATTTGATAAGCGAGTGCATTCTGAGGAAAAACAGAGCAAAACACAAAATTCAAAGAAAAGAAAAACACCCCAAGAGATGGCCCTGAGAATTAAATCCCTTAAAATCTTAAGCCAGGAATAAGGAGCAATGGTATTTATAGTTACAAGATGAAACATAGATGGCACGAACTTTAGCAATATAAAAACAGTGATAGAAGTGAAATATCCCAAGGGTGGGATATGGACGTGAAGGAAGTGTACTTGTACAAATGCCCTTGTTATATGGCAAAGAATCAATAAATATCATACAAAGCTTATAGTTATGGCATTTTAAAAGGAATCAAATGGTAAAATGACAGTGAGTCCCACTTCTCATTGCTTTTCTCGCTCTTTTCTAATTGAATCTGGATATTAATGATTTGCAAAAAAAACTTTATTTCAACAATTATTGCTATTTAACATTTGTTTTTTCTCCTTTTGAACAAAAGATCTGCATCTATGGGTTTTATATCTGTGGATTCACAGACTGTGTGTAAAAAATAGTCAGAAAAATATTGCCCCTGTACTAAATAGATTTTTTTTCTTGTCGTTTCTTAAAGAATACAGTGTAAAAACTACTTAAATAGCACTTGTATTCTACTGGGTATTACAGGTCATTTAGTCATGATTTATTGTATAGGGGAAGAAATGAAACATTTATATGTGAATACTATGCTATTTTCTATAAAGGGCTTAAACAGCCTTGGATTTTGGTATACATGGGGATTCTGGAACTTACCCCTCTCTACCCTGCCCCCCAAGATATTGAGGGATGATGACATACAGATAAAATAATTTTTCAAGCTAAGAAGTAGTCTGTATGATAAATGTTACACTTTTCCAGAATTACTTCCATCTATCCATCTAATTACCTAGTCATATAAATACATATACATATATATGTATATATGTTACATACTTGAGGGAGAACTGATATCTTAAGCAACTGTTAAACATCATTTTTCAGATGATGGCATTTTAGTAACTTTATTTTTTCCTTTGCACATCTTATTGCATAAATTTTCATATTATGAGCATGTATATCATTTATGAAACAATAAAATGATTCAAAAATCCGAGAGCGGGTGATTCATCAGGAAGTGATCAGTGATGGAATATTCAGCATCTATGTCGCCTAAGACTCTGGTTGGCCCCAAGGGGCAGACCTAGATGCTTGTGAAGACAGCCAGGGTAAGATGAAGACTGACAGTGTGTGAATTTGGGGAAGAGATGGCATTTTCTTGGACACCATAGGCCTCGAGTCACAGGACTTTAGGTTGAAGAACATAAAGAACTCAACAGAGTGCCGAATGGGCATTTGAAGGGTGAACCGAAAGACGCACCCACAAACAGCAAAGCCCAAGTTGTTGCACTATAGGTAGCAATGAGTGGACCCTTCTGTTTAAGGAAAGTTGTCACAGAGTGAAGGTGGCCTTTCAAGGACAGGATGGTCCCCCAGTAAATGGGCAGAGCAGAGAGAGCTCATCAGAAGTTCTGTCTACCTTGCCCACTTTGCAGAAGCCCACCTAGCCTTTAAGCACACAACCATGGCTCGCTCTCAAAGGTCCATGTTTCTCTTTATAAAAAACATCTTTCTTAAAAAAAAAAAAAGATTCAACATGGCGTTGTGCAAAGTTTTGGGCAAATCTTGTTTGCAAAACAAGCACAAGGAAATACATTGTCTTACAAAGTCAGTTTGGGAAATTAAACATTGGTTGGGTCGTGCCCACCAAGTCTTGGGGGAAACCCAACTGTCGACATCTCAAACTCATTGCAGGGAAGTTGAGGGTTAAAGATTTTTCAGTTTGACAGACCTAAGCCGAATCCTTCCCCAGACAATTTTTTGTTTTTGTTTTGTTTTTATTTTCCCCTGACATAATCTATCCAGAGGAGGAGGGAAAAAAAATTTTTTTTAAACTGGAACAAAAACAAAGATCAAATACATAGTTAAGAGGATGTGTGGGTAGCCATCCAAAATCTGCTTGGGGCTGAAGTCACATGGGCCTGAAGCTCAATGGAGTGGTCTAGAGTGAGGGAAACGCTGGATGAAAGACTTTGTCACTCACAGAACCACATTCTCTGGGCATAGCAGAAAGTTTCAACTGCAATTCATTTGTGAAAAAGAAAACCCAAGCAGGGCATTTCAAAATCTAATTGCCAAGAAAGGAAGCTCGCATCCCTTTGGAAAAGGTATCAGCCAACTGGAGGACAGAGACGGTAGATGCAGAGACGCACAGGGAAGTGGGTGTCTCCTCTTATTTCTGGGGCTGTGCTCAGTTACCTCTAGCTTCACAGGTGTTAGTCAAGTGGGGTGCTCTGTCATTAGGCCCCCAGCAAATATCTCCCCTTGCCAGTGTCTACCCAGATGCAAAGCTTTGGAAGTCTTAAAGGACTTCTAAAATTCTCAAGTTTTCAGGTCACACCAATGATGAAATTTTGATCAGCCAGAATGTTTCATTTGAGAAAACAAAGGATTGTAAGCAACTGTATTGGGCAACAGAGAAAAATATTGTGTATATTTGGGGGATGGTTAAAGCTATGGCCTGTTACACCCCAATCTCCAAAGAAGTTACTCCAGGAAGTTCCAGATCAGTCTAGTTGTTGATGGGTTCTTCTATGGGATTCCTCTCTTTTATTGTTCTCTGCCCTATTCTGACCCTACGTGTGACAGTTAACCATGGCAATTTGAGTGAGAAATGCCCAACTACATGGGATCAGCATAGTGCTGGGTGTGACTGAGGGATTTACTGAAGGCGGAAGACCCAACCTGAGTGTGAGTGGCGTCAACCAATAATCTCGTTGCCTGAGTGCAATATGAAAGAAGCAAAGCAGAAAGGCTGGCTTCTGTCTCTTGGGAGGAGCCCCAATCTTCACCTTCACCTTGGGCATCGTCTCCTGGTTCCCAGCGCAGACTCTTCAGTCTCCTGATACAGGTTCACACAGGTCATTATGGTGGGCTCTTGGCCCTTGACTGGATCCTTTGAAACTCCAGCACAGACAGCCCTTTTACACTCTTCCACATCTCACTCTGCAAGCTACCACTGGAAGTCAATCTTGTAGATTCTTATATATTTGCGCACCCTGCATTAAATCTGTTTCTCTGGTAAGCACGGATGGATTCACCATTCTATTGCAGATTTGGTATTTGCTCTGCCCCAATTAATGCTCATAACCACCCCCATTGAATTCCCTGAGTATGCATTGAGGCCCTTGAAGGTATAAGGAAGGTATTTAATAAATAGCCACTCAGTGGGTGACAGAGTGGGTCTGGTCCTAAGCAGGCACTTCTAGGTAGAGGCTACCGCTCTTCCCATCAGACTGGTACATGTGTCCAGTGGTAGCTTTTAATTTGGCTACCCTAAGGAAGGGCTCTCTAGCTGACCTCAAAGGTTCAACTGGAAATTCAAAAATCTGCCTGAGTTGCACTGTGTGTGGGACTGCACCACAGAAGCCAGTGTGACTTTTATAAATCTATACACATTTGTACCCAGCAGCCAAAACACACAATTTGGAAGCTGTGATACATTCTGATGATAAAAAAGCACACATATATATTTTTTTCTTTTTCTTCTGTCGCTTCTCCCTTCAGGGGAAAGTGGGAATTGAGTGAACAATATGGAAAAGATGACCTGGCAGTTACTACTTTAAAAGGGTCGAAATGACCATTAATTTTTTTTTATTCTGTTCGTTCTAACACGTCATCTCAAATTGAATTGGGAAAAATAAAATTGATTTTGCTAAGATGAAAACCCATTCAATATGTTGAGGATTTAATAAGATTCTGATGCCGACCTTAGGATTGCTTAGCAATATTGAACGTCTGACTTTTAGGGAGGCACATTTTAAACTCACAGTGACACCCCTCACAGCCGACAGAAGCGTGTCATTCCCTCCATCCTCCTGTTCTCCTCTTTCCTCAGCCACACCATTAGCTGCCAAATTCTTTCCCCCTTAGAAGAATGCATTCATTTGAATCTCTTGGTTGCAAATAACAGGAAATTCAATTATTTCCTTAAGTAACTAAGAAGTCCAGAGGTAGCTGGCTTCAGGCATAGTTGGATCCAACCACATAAGTGATATTTGTAAGAATCCTTCTCCCTGCTTGCTTCTCATGCTCCCTGTGCTGATTTGTCTTAGTCAGGGCTTATATCATCGTGGCAAAGACACGGCACCAAAAGAGAACCTCTTCCCAGCGAATTTCTCCTGCATCTGGATCAGGTCACATGTAGTCCTTAAGTCTAAATGTTCAGACCTACGTTGCAGTCTCATGCCTTGAGACAACGTTGGTTCCATTCCACTAAGAATCACATAGACTGAAGACAGAGATGAGAGCAGGTGTAAAGTGCTGGTCCCACACCAACAAAGGTGGTGGACAGTGGGAGCTCAACCAATATGACCACCTCCACAGTCTCCGATGAATTCTCTGGGTGTGGAAAAAAATCTCTATACTCTGCACTCTCACCACCCTGGGGTTTGGGTGTTATTCACCACTTTTACCATTCCACTAATCACATTATATCTCAGTGACCAGGTGCCTTTGCATGGCTTGGCTTCATGGTAGGACAAGATAGAAGACAGGCCTGCAGGATTACAGAAGTTAGTGTGAATTCTTCCTTCTTATACAAGGCCACAAGCAGGAAAATGGTTCTCAAAGATGTTGGTATCTTAACTTTCAAAATGGAAATGATAATGTCTAGCACTGATGGATACTGAGAGAATTATTCTTTGTTAAATATTATATAACTTCCAGTATAAACACACTTGCACATGCATGTACATCAACTAATGCATTGCCTAGTATAAAAAAAGAGCTATATACTCTTTAAGGATGGACCCATCCAATTCACTAATTTTATTTCTCAAAGCATCTAAGATAATGGTGTTGTACAAAGGTAATTCTTAAGGTTTGACAAATGAGCAAAAGTACCGAAATGGCAATAGAAGAGAAAAAGAACTCCCTTTTAGAGTCTGTCAAATCATAATGGCAACCATTTCCAGTCCTGCCTGGGCTCCTATGCCCTGTACACTGAAGAGAGAGGAACATGAACTTAGGATACAAACTTGGGCAGTCAATACCATGTGTGTTTTAAGTGGAGATTTTAGTGGCTCCTTCTGAGTTTTCCTTTAAACATTAAGTGTGATAATATTTGTTAGACGAATGAGCTCGGATATATTGAATGATACCCCTGCTTTATCGTGTACCTCAGTTTCTCCAGTTTTTTCTTTTCTTTTTTTTTAAAACAGGGTTTCACTATGCCTTTCAGGCTGTCCTTGAAATCGCTGGGTTTACAGGCATGCGCCATTACACTCAGCCGATTTCTACAGTTTTAAGTGTTGGCTTTGGACTAGCTCAAAACTATGATGGATTTGAGGGCTAGCAAGACTCATGTTGTTAACAAGTATTGTAAAAGCACGCAAAATTCCTTTAAGAAGCATAGTTAGTCCCACTGTAAGCTGGGGTAAGTGCAAGAATGGTGTAAATAGGTATGCTGGGTAATGGAGGATCATTTTTTTTTTAAAGTCTAGATAAATCAGTAAGACTGAATCACGGAGGGTCTGATGTCCTCCTGGATATTGTTTTACTAATCAAGGTAATGTACTTCCCCTCCAGGCTCTCTCCACATCTGTGTATGAGTGTCAATTCATTTCTCCCCACTGCTTTCTTACATAGAGACAGTCCTTCTTGGGACCCCAGTGACATGCAGAGTAAAGGTAATTCTGAGACTCTTTTCTCCACTAACACAGCCTTTCTCCTTAAAGCCAATTTTATTCCCTTTTCTCTATCACTGATCTTCTATTTCCTGTTTCCTATGAAGAACTCAAGGGGTTGGTAAAATAGTGGCTCAGTAACTTGAGATAATGTTTTGAATTGGACAACTCAGGCCAGTTTGTTAATGAATCCTGAGCATTAAATCACCTTGAACTTTTGTTTTCTCATCCGTACAGTGGGGCCCATCATTCCATGTCTGTGGTTTCCTTGCCCCAAATCCACAACCTCAGGTCTATTGAAAAGAAACATCAGACCATCCCAAATGGAGGGATTTTCTTACAAAACACTTCAAATATGTCCAAGTTTTGAAAAGCAAGGGAATTTTGGGAATCTGTCACAGATCAGAGGAGACACGATGACTAAGTGTAACGTGGTGTACTGGATGGGATCCTGGGACAGGGAAAGGGTGTCAGTGGGAAAACTGTTGAAACGTGGATAAAGTTTATCGTTGCACTCATAGTTGCTTCAGTATGAACTTTTTAGTTCTAAAAAATATAGCATGTTTCGGTGAGATGGTGACAGTAGAGGAAACTGAAGGAAGGGGGTATACAAGCTCTCTGCACTTCTATAAACCAGCAACTATTAGTAAAATTCTAAAATGAAAACAATGGAGCCAATGACAATGTAGAAGTCATAAGGCTGAAGCAAAGACCGCAGGGGCTGAGGAGGACACCCTGGGTTCTCGGTCTGTGCCCTGTGCCAATGGACGCCATGAAGATGATTCTAAGGTTCTTTTGCCACCCTCCCTGAGGGTGGCACAAATTTTCCTTCAATCTGAGAAAAAGGGTAACACAAATAATTGCTGAAGTCTGTAATTTAGACAAATGGACTGCATTACGGCAGGGCAGGGAGCGGGGATATGATTTCAAGTGTCTGAATCCTTCAGAAGACCAGAAGAGCAAGGGGGAGGAAGAGAAGAAAGACTCGCGACGTTACTCTCTACCCTTGGCGCCAGCCCTGGCTGCGTTTGGCGGGTGCAGTGCTGGAAGTCTGGTCGGAGGTACAGGAATCTCAGTTCTCATCCTGGCAACCGCACACTGCCACACACACAAAATACAAGCTTCTTCCCTCAAAGAGCAGTTTTTCTCAGGGGAGCAGGGGAGGATTTCAGAGGTCAGTTTGGAAGCAAACTGTGGAATTTTCTGGGATGGAAACGTCTAATCCCCTTTGCCTCTGGTCTTTGCTCCATGCTCAAAAGAAGTAAGAACATCACTAATCCTGACAGAGTGGGACCGTAGGGACATGTGAGCCCAGAGCCTGTCTCCTTCCCAGGCCAAGGTCCCTTCAGAGCCACCTTTTCACAGACTGGTGTTTATCAAAGTGGAAAGGATACAGCAAGAAATAATGCTGGATTTTCTGGAAAATTCAAATAGCTCTCTGAGTTCCCCAAGACTTTCAATCCCCGCAGATGGAAAACTCACAGATTTGGTCTCAAACCTCTGTCTTTTCTGCCAATTCTTCTGCCTTTCTGCAATGCTATAACTCTAGCCCAGTGCTTTCTACCAGTTCGTGTTCTTCTCTTCTTAAGTCAGCACCAATGTCCAGCTGGGTGCAGCAATGGTTCCAAAAGTACGGTCCTGCAACTGGCTAGGGAAGCAATACCTTAGGAGAACACTTGACACTCAAGGTCCTGCTCCCACCCCAGAGTGACTCTCCAAATTAGGAACTCCAGACTGTGGGACGCCAGCACCTGTGTTCTTGTGTGCTCCCAAGGTCACTCTAAGGCCCATTAAAGTTTGAGACTCACAGATTTGGGGCATTAAACCCAAATTTCTTGATCTGGCTTTTACAATTCATACTCCAGCCCTGGACAAGTTTCTAGGATGACCTGTGGAATATGAGACCAACATGAATGACTTCACTTGAACTCCAAACGTGGTCGAATTTCTTTTATATACTTTTCCTGAGTAACCAAGAGAGCTTACATCTGCCCAACTTAGAATGATTGTCAATATCTCCCCTCTTAAGGATCCACTGCTCCTTGAAGTCACTCCAAGACTCCCCAAATGGTATATCCTCATGCCTGACGCCAATCAGCAGGAGACAAGAGGAATACCCAGCATAGACCATCACTTTGGACAACGTCCTCAGCAATGCAGGGGATTATTCCCACCCGGACACTAGAACTTGCTGATCCAGACTTCTCAGGCCAGAGCTATGCTTGGAGGTTCAGCCACTTTGTGATCCCATGACTTAGAGGCCAAATCTAGAGGTCCTTCTCAGTTCAGATGCACACCACAGAAAACAGATACATCTTCATACAAACTAAGGGCCCTAAGGACCAAATATGCCCAGTTTGGCTCTCCTAACCACAAATTTCATGTTGAAGTCTCTTTCTTTCCTACTTACTGTTGACTTCAGATAAACCACTCAACTCTTCAAAAACACTACAATAATACTGAGTCTATAAAAGACAGCAACATTGGTTCTGATTACTTTTTATTCCAAGAACGCTTTTTAGTCCCTGTGCAAAATGATTCCAATACCAGGACTGCAGAACAGAATGTTGAGAAACCAGGAAACCAAAGTTGAGGTTTTATCTTCCTGGGGTCAACTCTGTCTGGTTTGTTCCTGCCTCTTAACAGGGGTTTTTGCTCTTGTTTTCAGAGTAACTCCTGTCTTCCAGCCTTCCCAACTGGTCTTGCTTTCCTCACTTTCACTATTTAGGAATCTGGAATCAATTTCTGCCCCTTCAGGAGTCATTTCTAGCCCCACAGCAAGCCCCTTAGCTGCTGAGCTTCGTGGGTCCCTGTTTGAAGATGTCTTAATCAGAAAATATGACTGCCACTATATCCTTGGCTAGGAGCAGAAGAAGAGAGGAAGGTCTGAAAAGTCCCTTAGCTGCATATTAGCAATGTGCATCGGTTTCTACAAAAAGAGAAGTCAGAAAACTACCACAACCCTTCAACTCGCAATGTTTTTCTTGACTGTCTTTGACTGCATAGGACATTGCAAAATTTGCTTTAAAATAATATTAATTAGTTTCTAGTGCTCAGAGTGTCTGCAGATCAGGAATCTGCAGGAGACTGGCTGGTCACTTCTGGCCCAGTGCACTCATCCTGCAATAGGCAGCTGAGGGAGTTGCTGGGGCTGGAGCATCCGTTTCCCACAGGATTCACTCACAGGGCTGCTAGCAAGTGGGTTCTGGCTGAGGGTGGGGGACTTCGGTTTTTCTCCATGTTCCAAATCTTCTATAACACATGCTTAAACTTTGAAAAATTAGAGTCCATCAACATTTAAAGTTAACTGTATTGTTACTATTTGATACATCTGCCATCCTAATTGTTAAGGCATGACAGTGGCTTCCCACAGAATGAACTACCCATGGAAGAGCACCAGGGAATCTTTTATTACTGAGTCTAGCATGTCCTCTGCTGTGTTCTGCTCATTGCTCAGTCCTGACCCGACTTTATGGAGACAGAACCTCCGGAAGACAAGCTATGAGGATAGGTGGTTTGTGGAGGTCGCTTTGGAGCCTGCCCACCTGAACGTCCAACTGAGCTCCACCCAGTCACGATCTAGATCCCGAAGAAAGGCAATCGAGGTACACAGTCGAAGGAAAGTTTTCCTTTGAATGCTTATCATTAATCAAACAGAAAAGAGTTGAGAAACAAAACAGTCAATTCATGGGAATGTTTATATATAGATCATACATGGATGAATGAATCCAAAACTTCAATTTTATTTTAGACATAAATCCTTCAAATTAAACCTTAAAGAACTCATTAACTCACAATGTCTGAAGTCACAACTCATTGTCATTTCAAATTTACTTTTTCAGAAAATCTACACATAAAAAGTGAGAGAACTCAGAGTTTACTTTAATAAAGAAGAAGAATACCTAGACACAGGGGAAAAACACATTCTAAAACAATAAAAGCCTATGCCATTTATTCTCCAGTTCCATACCTACTTTTCAGCAATGGAAGGAAGAGCTTCACTTCTTTGAAACAGAGAGGAGATTAGGGATAAATTAGGGCTTCCTCTTTGCCTGTCTGATAGATCCTGGGGTTCTTTCATCTTATTTGGGGGGAATTATAAAAATAGGATTAATATATTTTCAAACTTTATTGTAGGTTAGAACTTTTGTGGTGATCTTCCCTGTCAAAGATGTTGCAAAGTCATTCTTTACCTATCCAGAAAGGAGGAGACAAAAGATCCCCGGAAAATGTCAGGTTTTTGACTTGATAAAAGATTCTATCTAAATGTAGATTCCTGGCAAAATGGCCCAGGAAATTTACACCCGCCATGCAAATGTGGGCAGCAGGCGGGCATCCAGGAGAGAGGACTGCAGGAGAAAAGCATGTGTGTGGTGCTTTGATTCCGGTGCCCCAAACAGTGACAAAAGCCTGAGGTCTTGATCTGGATGCCACGCAACCAGCTCCTGTGCTGTTCCCAAGCCTTATCCTCTACCTGGCCTTGGTCGTCAAAACTCATTCCCTTCCCCCTGTGGACCCTGGCCTCCGACTTGCAAGCTGGAAATAAATTAGACTGGCGGTAGGAAAGATATTTACTAGGAAGGGGAAAAGGTACATTTCATTTCTCAAGTATAAACATTAAGTGACTGTTGCAGTACTTGCTACACCTCCACTCCCAGGGTCTCTGGCGTTCTGCTCCTGAGGAGCCATGGAGTAGAGTAAGACGTTCAAAATGATAATCATATAAATAAGCACTGGGCTCTGGGGCGGGGAGTATGGGGAGCAGCAGCGTGCCCGGGGCTGGGAGCAGGCTGGGCCACTGGAACAGCAGCAGGCTCCTGTCTGCTTGTTCAGCTCTGTGTCGCGAACCCCACCTGCGTTGTTTGCTAATGAGAGAAGCTTGCAGCTAAGTGAATAAATTGGGTAACTGGGAATTTCTCCTGACCGCTACACACTTAAGGTTATGCCTGGGCCCATCCACTGGGAAGAGCCAAGGTATCCATCGGCAGGCAAGACGGGCACCTACACCAGTGTAGGTTGTGCAAGCGTGAGTCTGAGGGGGTGACTGTGAGTGTGTGTGACCCTGTGTTAGTAGCGTAGATGGAGAGGGGACACTTGGTGTCTTGAGAAAGACTGTTAGTCCAACCCTTCAACAAGCACCAGAATTAACCAGTGAGTTGTTACAAAGGCCAAAAGTAATGCAGAAAGTCTGAGATGGGACGCAGAAATATTCCTTCCTTCTCATACCCTGCAATATAGTTGGTTGCTACTCCTTATAGAGAACACTGCCAGAGACTATTTTAAGTGGAAAAGGTGAGGAGCACAAAGATACAGTCATAGAGGGGTCCTGGGAGGGACAAAGAGAAGGCTCAGGTCAAGGACGTCACATAGACCTTTATGTAAGGGATCTGCAGCTCTCTGCAGAACTCGCAGAGGCCTGGACAGAACCCCGTGGCTGGGGCAGGCACTGACACTCCCGCCTGCAAAAGGAGAAGCATATATTTCCAAAGTAGGTCAGCACCCACTCAAGAAATACCCCGTTATCAGATCCAATCCAATGGCACGCAAAGCAAGGGAGAGTTGGCAAGCGGGGCTGAGGCTCTGGGCGGGAGGCAGGGGTTTGTTCCCAAAGAGAAAAGCACAAGAGTTTTAAGAAATGGACTTGGTCAAATTTACTTTGATTTTTCGCACTACAATTTTGCTCACGTTCCCAAGCTACGCCGTGAGGCCTCTGAGAAATCGTAAATTTGGAAGGCGCGGATGTCAGTGTATATCTGCGTTGCTCAGCGCTCTCTCCGTCTGCCTGTCCCTTCTCTCTCCCTCTCTCTGCTGCTCCGTCTCTGCCGCCTATCGTTCTCCTGTCAATCTGGTTGTCTGGGTAAGCACCCCATCTCCTTTCTCCGTTCACTGCCCAGAGCTCTCACTCACCCCAGCCGGGGGGATGCTGCCACCTCTCCCCACGGCTGCCTCTGAAACCCTTGTCTCCCCAGGCTGAATCTATGACAGCTGGTGGTACCGCAGAGCACCCTGGCCAGCTACAGCTTGCAGAGAAATTCAGGTGAGGCGACTCATCCCCTGTGCTGACAGGCAGCCAGGCCAGATAATGTAACACCTTCTCTTTTGCAAGAAATACCTTGGGCCAGGGAGTGTGAACCCTGCAATCTGGTCCGAGCTGGGCGCTTATCTCTGAGAGCACCCGCAGGCATGGCTGGGCTCAGGCCTGAGTCAGGGGGCAGGCCCGGCCCTGGGGCACCCTGCCCACTTCCCACGGACCTGGGCAAGCTCCTGGGATGCTTTCTGTCCAACAACTGACTAAGCCGACCAGTCTTCCCGTATCAGATAACAGCAGCGCTCGAGGCCAAGCCACCGCTCACACAAGAAAATGTCCGCATATCGAAACTGGCAGGTGGTTGCCCTCTTTCCAAATAATGCCTCTGGAATTTCCTCCTTGACCACAGACAGATGATTTTTCAATCATTGAATGTTAGACCAAAAAGACCCCGGTACAGCCAACTTCTTGGAGTAGAAAAAGGACCACTGACATCGGGCCACAGAGGACTTCGCCTCTAGATGACAGTCAGTCTGGAGAAGGGCTCAGTCTACAACTGGGGTCAACCAGCTCCAGGTCCAGGATCTCTGATCAATCTGAACAAGAGTTTGGTGGCTCCTTTATAAGTGGAACTTCTAGAATATTCCTGACTAAGCTCCCCCTCTCTGGTAGGTAGCAGCTAGCAAACACAGGTATTAAGACCTCTCAATGTGACTGTGTCGGTGAGAACTGGTGTGTGTATTTTACAGACTCCCTGTGAAAAAAAAAGAGTGCAAAATGCATCTTTAATATTATATGTTCATTGCTTTTCAAAATCATAAAAAAATCATAATACTTGGGGTATACTGAGCTAAATAAAATGCACTATTAAAATTAATTTCTCTGTTTTATGTTTTTATTTCACTCTTTGTAGTGTGACAACTGAAAGATTTAAGATTGTGTGTCAGTCACATTAATTTTCTGTGAGAAGCACTGTTTTGTACACCAGGCATGACTGAAATATACAGCAAATGTCTAAAATTTTTAAAATTCATTACAGTGATTGACACATTACTGTTAATCTCCCTCCAAAAAAAGTGAGTCAAAAACACGCGCACCATCTTTGTTGCCACTATCTGCAGCAGGTCTGGAAGTCCTCTTTCGTGAGTTTCTTTACAAGATGTCAAGAAAAGTCAGGTGAATGCTGTTGCTCAGCACCATGCGCTAGGAAGGCGGGGCCATGAAACACGGCAGGTGCCCTCATTCTGCTTATTCACCGGATGTGGCAGGAGGCGACTTTTGGCTCTTCCCCAAAGTCCAAATGACCAGGAAGGGGAAATGTTTGAATGGACTCGGGACATCAAATGCAACTAAAGACCTTTGTGAAAACAAACTTCCAGAATGACTTTGGAGAGTGGCAAGAATAAAAGGGTAAATGTATTTGCAGTGCTTTGAAGGGACTGATCCCAAGATGTCATATCTCTCGATAAACGTTTGAAAATTTAAACACTCACTGTATATTTTGATCATTCATCTTACATGAACTCAGGAATGCCAGCCAAGCCAGGAGTCAGATTCTTTTTCTCGTCTTTCCTAGAGTTACCTAATAATCCCAACCACATATTCTATGCACATAGGAATGCATGTTTTTATTTATGTAGTGGGGATTGGAAATGAGTCCTCCATACTGAACTACACAATTAGCTTTTTTATAAAAAAATCAATTTTCGATTTTTGTCAGCACATATTTGTAGTACGCGTGATCACATTTCTTGTAGGGAGTTCGTACATGTCTATAACAAACACGTCTTAGTTCTTTTTTTTTTTTTTTTGGGAGGTCAACACTACAAGTTTGTTTTTTTTATTAGCACATATTTTCAGTACATGCAATTTGCAATCATCTTGAGGAGGGGGTGCATGTGCATGACACAGCTTGGTTCTATTTTTCTTTATCCCCTTCCCCTTCCCTCCCATCTCCCTCCCTCTTCTAAATCCCCTTTTCCCATTTTTCTCGTTGTTGACATTATTCATCTCATCTCATCAGTTCTTTCTTTGTCCTCCACCTCCTTCTCTCCCTCCCCTCTCCATCTCTTGATCCGCTTCCCTTTTGCCAAAGACCTATCTCCCCCTACTTCCTGTTACCTCTCTTTTATTTTGCTTTTCATTTGTGCCATGTGATATTTAAACTTGTGTTTCTGATTTTTTTCACTCAACATTCTGATCTCACGGTGCATTCATTTTCCTACAAATGATTCAAGTTTATCTTTCTCTATGGCAGAGTAGTAAATTGTGTGTAAATACCACGTTTTTCTTTCCCCATTCATTTGTGGATGGACATAAAGCCACTTCCAAGATGCAACTGTGGTGCGCTGTGCTGCTCTAAGCAGAAGCACCCATGCATCGCTGTGGGGATGAGTTGTATACAGTGTGTACATCACAAAGAAATTGTCAAAGGCGACTCCACCCTGGAGACTTTGCTTTCATCTGCATAACTCTTACATGCAGTACTGCACAGTACAATCAGCAAAAATTACAACACTGTGCGTAAAAGAAGCCACCATAGGTTGCACTAGTGCTCAGGTTCCTGTATTATAAGTCTGAATGTGGATCTTAAGTTTAAGCCTCAAACCCAAAGTGTGAAGAGTCACTGAACAGGCCATTTGCTAACATGAGCAAAGTCTGTACTTAGAAGAAAGCCCACCACAGGTCCTAGTTGAGAAATACCTGTTCAAATAATAGATACATTATTTTTGAATGTACCATAAAGTGATAAATACTTTGATATTTTACCTAAAACCACAATTAAGGAACTAAAAATTTAATGTTTTTGCAAATTAGGTAGCCAAGATCCATTAGATAGCCAAAGAAGTTTTTAAGGTGATAGTTGAGCAGTTACTGTTTCCTCATCAACAATGATGATAACTAGACAATAATGACAAATTTCCTTCGTCTTATTCTTAGTCCACATGCATAACTTTCTTTGTAAGAAGTTCTTTGGGAGGTTTAAGATATGCCATGCCTTAGTGGACCTATCACTAAAATGAGCAGAAAGAGTGTTCTAAATTCATTCCAGAAACTTGCACACATTGCACAAAATATGAGATGATTTTACTGAAAGGGTTGCTATCTACCCCTACTACCTGGTGGTGAAAGATACATTTTACAGGGGGCTAGGGATTTAGCTTAGTGGCCTAAGTGCCTGCCTGGAAGGCACAAGGTTGTGAGTTCGATCCCTGGTACAAAAAAAAAATACATTCTACATTATAAGATTTGTACAACCCACAGGTCATTTCAAGGTAACAGGAATCCTACTTTCAGGTCAAACTCAATATGGAAACTGACTTTTTCCCAGCCAACCTCAAGGGCAGCTGTGGCTTCCACCTCTGTTTTTCAGCCTGTGTCAGGGGAGAAACTACAGAGACCAGAAAAGGAAAAAGAGTTGCAAAGAGCATTTGACAGAATGCTTCCAAATTTGGACAATCTGAACTCTGCACTTCGTGGGAGGGTTTGTGACAGCTGTCATTGTAGCCCTAGACACTTAATTGATATAGAATTCTCTGCCACACACTCTTAAAAGAACCATCCTCAGAGGCTGCTCTGCTTGTGAGTGGCTTCCAAAGTGACTGGTTTCACATGCAAAACAAAATCAGGGTGTGCCCAACGGAAGAGAATCAGGGTGTACCGAGTATGTAGGAGGGACCCACAAAACTGTTCATGATTGAATGGAAAAATACATGAGAAAATCATAGAAAAATAGCATCTGGTTTTCCCCAAGATACAAAGAATTTTTTGATGACATTCTGCTGAGGGGTAGAGAGTCTATTGTGAGTGCCTGGGAGTTTGGCTATGTACACTGTATTCACCTTAAGTGCATAGCCCAGAAAGCAAAATTTTCATTGCAGAGAATGCGTCCGGTCATTCTGAACAGATCACTTTGTGAGGGAGTCATTAAGCTACGGTATAAACATCTACCAACTGCCCACTATGTTAGGGTCAGGGTTCCAAGACCTAAATGGACAGACTAAGCCAAAACAAACAAACAAAAGATGTATGCCACAGCAAGTCTTATTTCTCTTTGGACTTCATCTATGCATTTCCCCTTCATCTGGGATGGCTAAATGAATGAAAATAGCTTAAAATTCAACTCAAGATTCAAAATGACATAGTTCTTTGGGTTCTAAAACCACACAGGGTGGTCCTATTAGCATCTGAGCATCTTGTAGGTCTGAGTTGAAAAGAACGCATTCACTAAACTGAACAGGAATGCGCTGAACAGCGTAGGGAGGTCAGACCTCTCCTTTGGAGATTTGCTAATGTCACTTAGGTCACCTGGGCTTGCATGTCTTGGGCACAAGATGAAGCAGCCCCAGCTTCCTCATCACCAAGGCGACTTCCAGTTGGAAATACTCCTAGCTTCCACCACGTCTACCTTCTGTCATTTGGCTACAAAATAAATAGACAAGCACCATCTTATTCTGGGAAAATTCTCACACACCCTAACATGTGGCTTCCCAGGTGGCCGTGGCGGGACTGGGGGCTGCAGGCTACTCCAAGCAGACAGAGAGACAAACCGGATGTCTGGGTTGCTTCGGGGTCCTGCCAGAGCCTGTGCCTGGAGCATGGAGATCACAGATGTCCCTCCCAGACGACAAATCACAGCACATGCTCTGCTCTTGGGTGGAGGTTGCTGGGCTCGAGTTCCGAACAGGCTGGGAAGTGATCTGACCTGACTGTACACCGCGTGCAGCTTGTGCCAGGGGGTAATTACAGCTCTGTTCTAGGTGGAGAGCTGTACCCGCTGCCAGCTCCATCATCCCGGGCTTGCTTGTCAGTTCTTGCTTCCTGGGCTTGCCGGATTCCACTGTGAGGATCAGCGAGGACCTCTTCTTGTTTTCCTTTTTGCACTCCTGCTCCAGGCAGGGAAATCACATGGGACCAAATCATCTGCCGCCTCCCTCTGTTTGGCCCCCTTGCCTGGCAGCCCTGGGTAACTGACCTGATTGCTCTCATAGCCTCTGAGCTTGCATGGGGTGCTGCTACAGCTCACCTTGTGTTTCATGCAACCTATAATTATCTGACCGGAAGTAGAGGGCTTAGGGCCCATTTCTGATAGGGACATCTCCCTGGGGTCATACTCCATAGGCTACCAATCTTGACAAATAGCTGGTTACATCTGGGAGAAGTTCAAAGTCTAAATTGAGTCAACTCAGTAACATCAGGCCTGCTCTTCCTCTCTACACCAGTTTCCCAAATCCAGACCTCAGGTGACACAAGCCAGGCATCCAGGGGGCAGCAGTTAAGGATGCTCTCACTCTCAAGGTTATGTGAGTGTAGGGTTAGCATCAGTGCACACTGCCTTCCATTCCTCGCCCTAGGCGTCTCTCGTGCATTGATTGGGAAGTCTCTATCTTGCTGTTTCCATAAAATGAGCATCGGAACACATATCAGGAACGTGGTGAAAATGTAAAGGAAGCACACACAACCTCGCTGCCTTATCCATGAGATACTCACTCTGACAGATGCATTATGAGCTCACTTTGTTTTTAGAGAAACAGCTTAAGGTGGCTCTGATGTCACCAAGTGACATCATCTCACAGGACCACTGTCCTACACGCAGTGCGTTGTCAGCCAAAATATTGGCGCGCAGTGCATGACTGTATACAAAACTGCTAGGACTGTCCCGGATACCCTTTTCCATCTCATTAGTAAAAATGATAAGGAATTCTGAATTTAAGGCTCATAAGAACAAAGGAAAGATCTGGATGAAAACGGTTAAGTCCACGTCCTTTAAGAACACACTAGGTGCAAGGTAAAAGGAGTTCAACAAAGCAGTTCACACAAGCAAACTACCAGAAATAATGGTGTGACAGAGAAGCAAGAGTCTTCTCACTATGGACTGAGGGAAACTCTCCTGCATCCTGGGAATCTGGCCCAATTCTGTAACACTTGCTGTTGCAGTCAGGGGTTGCAAGGAGAACAATTACGTACAGAGCACAGAACTTATAACATTATTTTATGATGCAGGAAATCTGTCCACTATGCTAAAGACCTAGAAAATCCAACCGAGGGCCTGGATCCCAGAGCAATGACCTGCATGAGTTCAGCTGAAAACCTAGAGCCCATGACAATGACTCATGCAAGTCTATTTCATGGATCTGTGCTGAGAAGGCCCACAGGTCAGCGGTGGAAGCTAGGAAGTCTATACCAGTGGGGCGAAGGATCTGTGCCAGCAGGCCGAGCGTTCTGCACTGACACCAAGAACCAATGCTCAAAATAAGGACCAGGGCTCCCCCGAAAAGTGCCATAGCCATCCTCAGTGGCAGCAAGGTCCCAAGCTCCTCTGGCAATGAGAACAGACAAGTGCATATCAGGAAGCCAGCATGACAAGTTTCTCCTGGAAGTTAAACAGCACACATCTTCCCCTCAGGAGCCAGATGCTCAAAGTAAGGACCAGAGTTCCCCCTAAGTGAACCACAACCATTCTCAGCAACAAGGTCCCAAGCTCCTTTGACAATGAGAATAGCCAAGTTCGTATTAGGAAAGCTAGCGTGACAAGCTCCTCCAGGAGAACCCATGGCTCCAAACAATAACACCATTTAGGAGAACCCACAATGCCACTCTTCCTCTCCAGGTCTCCTTTTTATGCTGGCAACCATCCTCAGGTGGGCCATCCATGTTCAGCACCATGCTAATTCAATTCATCTGGTGTTTAAATTGACCACCAGTTACCAACCCACCACACTTGCTCACTTTCTTCCAAATCTCGCTTCAGTCCCACATCTGGTGCTGTTCTCCAGCGGGGATTCTCTGGTCATGACTCGGGTCCCTTGAGTGGCCACGGCTGTTCTGCATACTCTGTGACTGCACATCCTAGTTAAGTCTTTAAACAGAGAATAAGTCAGTCACCATCTGAATCCTTGCTTCCAATCCCCCTGACCCAACAGCCTAAAGCTTAGGAAAGGTCACTTTTCCAAGGAGCACCCTGCAAAATTCCCGCCTCTCCCTCTGCCCTGGTGTGCTATGGATGTGAGACGGATCATGTAATCTGTCTGGCAACGAAGTGAAGTAAAATCTCAGATTAAATGTAACAGGAAAATCCCTTCTCATGCAAGATATCCATGGATTCCATCATATTCTGGCACGGACCTGGCTGCAGCATCCTGGAGTTTTGCCATGAAAGTGCTTCATGCTCATCATATATAAGTTATAGATATGCATGATTTATACCCCAATTTCAAGATAATTGTCAGTTCCTAGGAGATCTTTTTCCTTTGTGTGTCAGGCCCGACATTTTTGTAGATTCTCTATTTTATCTTTCTTCTATACATTGTGTCAAATTTCCATTAGAGTAAAACTTTGAGAAGAGCCTTTCCAAGTGGTCACTGCTTGCCTGACACTGTGCTGGGAGGGGCTCCTTGCAGGCGTTTTCTGTAAGCCGAGTAGTACCTGAAAAGTTCAGCTATGAATTTCCTTTACAAATGTGATGATTGAGGATCCAAGAAATGTATCATCTTTCCAAAGCAGGCCAAGAACAGGACTTTGAACCCAAGTTTATTTCAGGTTCCACTGGGACATCTGTCTTTCCTTGTGGCCCTCAAAATGCATTCTCAGGCAAGCACGTTTTAGTTTAAGCGTTGGTTCATCTTGCAAGCCCTAAAAAGGATGTTCCTTATGCCCTTTGAATGTGAATAACTAAACTTCTATATCTCACATTTGATAGTGATTGGAGAGAGAATCTTTAAGGAAGTTTTTAAAGTTAAGTGAGGTCCTCTTGGTAACCCTCATCTAGCATGACTAGAGTCCATATAAGAAAAAGAAATCTGGACATGTAAAGAGATAGCAAGCTCATTGCTGCATACAGAGGGAGGACATTATGAAGAAGTGGCCAGGAGACTGCCACCAGCAAACCAAGGAGCACACCTCGGAGGAAACCAGCCCTGCCAACACCTTCCTCTTAAACTTCTACGCTCCTCTAGAACTGTGAGAAAACATTTCTGCTATTTAAATTACCCAGCCTAGGGGATTTTGCTATTGCAGCCCTTGCAGACCAAGACAGACTCCATGGTGGAAAACACTCCTGAGTTTTATCTTTACAGTAAACTTCAGACCTTGACAAGTTTATTTGCTGAATTTTCATATTTCATAATTTTGTTGTTGTTGTTGTTGTTGTTGTTCTGTGTTTTGGGCTCTTCTAATATTAAAAGGATTCCTTTGTCGTCAGATTATATTTTATTCTTATACTTTTCTAATTTTTTTAAAACAATGCAACTCAAGGATGAGAAAGAAACAACATCCTCTTGGATCAAGAGTCCCCTTTGTGGTTCTGAGAAAGTATGTGTCTGTATCCATAATGAATTTTGTAATTTACAATGTTTGCAAGATGACAACAGCTGAAATCAAGCAGGACTAGAATAAGCAAAAACCTGCTTTTAATTAATAGAATGAAACAGATCATTCCCCCATAAACAGCCCCAGGATGCTTCTGGGTTTGAGTAGCAGGAGGATATGCACATTGGCAGAGAACTTGGGAGAAAAAGTTGTTCTTCTACGGTGGCCAAAATTCATGTTTGCATTTGTGTATTCCTGAATGTCTGCTAGGTGACCTCCTGGAACTGTTAAGAGCACTGGTCAAATAGATGTCCAGTCCCCAACAATCTAATAAATGCACATCAGACATGATCTCTGGGGTTACTACCTTTTTAAAAAACTGAAAGTAGTTTCTTTTCTACCATTGCCACCAAAGTCAAACAATTGGAAGGAACAATAGAGCGACAGATTGCTTGTTCTAAGTAATCAAATCAACAGAGTAGAAAGCAGTAGGTTCGGACAAAAATATTCCTAAAAGGGGGTGAAACTTCAGTAACTCACTGGACAAAGAGATACCGAGCTACATATTCCAGGGAGAGAGAAGAGGCTGTTGAAGTGGTGGTGGTGGTATGTGTGTGTGTGGGGGAGAATCAAGTTATATCACGTACAGGCACAGATTTCCTGTGATCAATGGAGTAATTCTCTTTTTGGTGGGGGGGGGGGGACAAGGGGTCCAACTCACAGCCTAGCGCCTGCCAGGCAGGCACATAAGTCACTGAGCCAAACTCCTGGCCCTGGTTTTTTGAGGCAGGGTCACACTATGTAGCTCAGGCCGGCCTCGCGCTCGCATTATAGCCCAAGCTGGCCTCGAACTCACAGCGCTCCTCCTACCCCTCCTACCTCAGCCTCCCGAGTGCTGGGATTAAAGGCATGCGCCACCACACCCAGCTTCAGTGGGGTAATTCTGTGCACCTAAAATGTACCAATAAAAATCATTTTCATTGAAATAAAAGAAAAATAATAAAACCAGAATGATATTCCCCATCCTCCTCTTTATGGAAAATGTAAACAAAGTCAAGGAATGAAAACCAGTTCACATGCAGACTAGTGATCTCGAAGATGGGAACGCGAAGGTTGGTTCCCCACTGGGTGGAGAAGCGGCTGGAGCGGAGATGGATGTCAGGATGACTGCGACTCCATCAGGCCGCCGAGCACAGGGGTGAATGTGATTAACAACAGAGATGGGCTCTGCTGGCTCCCCACGGCGACGTGGGAGACCCACCCTGGAGTCTGTTGGAGATATTTAAGCTTCCCAAGGCACATCCTTAAGACTCAAAGCCTACGCCTAGGGTCTTGGCCAGAGCCCAGAGTCAGGTAGAGATGGGGGGGGTGATGTTTTCATTTCCTTTTGATCAACGAAGGCTGTGAATTGAGGCTGTGCTGGAGACGGTGGCTGCAAACCCTAGCAGGGGCTGTGTCTCACCCCACAGGGCGTGACTAACGGGAGGCAGACTCTACCCGGCCCTGCCTTGATTTGGATGGAAGGGAATTTGAGACAATCGCACCCCACAAAGCAGCCCAGTGCCTCTCTGATATTGGCAGGGGGTTAGCTTTGTGACCCACAAGGTCTTTTTCATGTCCAACGTCTGTGTTAAAAGGCATAGCTTTCAGATTGGTTTAAGCTGACAGTCTGTGGGGTTTTGGATGCGATGTTTAGGGTTTTTTTTTTTTTTTTTTTTAGTTTTTTTAAAGTACATTTATTTTATTTAATAAAAACCAAAGCAATATCAGTTCAAAAAAAAAGAATTAATTGTCTCCATCGTTACTTGGCTGTTAAATATCTGCAGCATGGGGAAAACTCCAAAACCCACCTACATCCCCTCCAGGTCCATGTTAATTTGGCAATCTGATGGTCACACATGGACAGCAAACTGTTTGGGCAATCTAGTAGTAGCTGGTAGGTTTGGGGATTCTAGCAACTCTTGGAATATTCCAGAAAAAAAACAACAGAAGGCAGAAGATTTAGTAGATGTACCTGTGCGCCACCAGAACACAACTGAAAAAAAACAGTAATGAGAGGGTTTCGGCTTATGCTCACATTCTGCCTCCTGGAGAATAGGTCCACTCCCTCCTCTCTAGACTATTGAAGGGTCAGGGACTACTCTTCTTTGACTGACACGGAGGAGCCCCATTTGGACAGCAGCTTGGGAAACAACTCCCAGCAGAACTGTGAGAGACATGAACATAGTAGGATTGAAAAATATGAAGAATATTTAAATTTTAAGAATTTATGGACAAAAAGACCCATTGCCATTAAGCTCTCTTTAAAATACTTTCCTTCTCTTTGAACACACTGATCCCATCCTTCTTGCCACTTTCTGAAGTCCTCTTTTGTGAGAGTCTTTAGTTGTGTTGTCCAGGCTTCCTCAATATCCTGAATCAATTCAAAGTGTTTTCCTCTACTGGTCATTTTGACTTTGGGGAAGAGCCTGAAGTCTTGCAGTGCTAGATTAAGTGAATAAAGATGGAGATGCACTGTAACACTTTTAAATTACAGTAAACAGTTGCTCAATGGGGAATGATCAAGTATGGTGAATGCTTAGTTAAAATAATTATTACAGCAAAAGACACATTGCCATTAATCTCCCTTAAGATATTTCAAATATTTCCTCTTACTTTCTATACACTTACCACACAGCTCTTGGCAATGTACCCTTCTACTGTAATAAAGCTTGTTTTTTCAATCTAAACATTCACAAAATTGTTCAATTGCCCATTATACACCCAGAGGCCTCTGTCCTAGGTTTTGTTCATAAAAACTACCTAGCTACTGAAATGATACAGCTAATGTACTTCCCAAATGAGTCCCATCTTTCAACATCAGATTTCACCCCAAGTTTCTCCACGTGCAAGTATCCCAGTAAATCCATCAGGAAAAAGAAAAGAGCTCCAGTGGGAATCAGAAGATAAAAACCAGTTCTGCCAGACAGGTGCTGAAATGAGATGTTTGAAAAACTCATGTCACCATAATCAGTCACAGACCCACCCCACCAGGTCAGGCTGGCTTTGAACTTGGGCCTTGTGTCCTGTAACTGAAATCTTTTGGGTTGTCAGAGTCAAAGAGGAGGCCATGGAGATGGCAAAGCCAGGTCCTTGGGACTGCCAATGCCATGGAAAGATGTATGTACTTCCCCTCGGATTTGTCAAGCAGATTTGGCATCTTTATGCAATTGATTGACTAAACCAAATAAATCATGATACAAACTAATCAATAAAATACTGTAATTGTCTCTCCATTGTGTGTGGACTCTGAATATGTCGGTTTGGCATTTGCAGAACAAATAAGGTCTTTTTCTTCTTCTGTCCAAACATTTGACATTTAAGCGCTTAATCTTTATGGGCCCATCTAACAGAAAGGTAAAGGTCAGATGGGTTTGGGGATCAGTTGGACACCAAATAGGCACTTGCTCATGCCTGCAGAGGTCTGGTGCTGAAGGTAGGTCAGCATCAGAGTTCATGACACTGTTTGCATTTTTCTTTTGGTTATTCATGCAACTGTGGCCTCATGGTGGTCACCGGTGTTAGAGAAGCAAGTTTCTAAGAAATGTCAAGAAGGTCAAGTAAATTTGGTGACCAAGTAAATTCCTTATTAGCAAACCTTTCTTTGTAGCTATTCTCTTACTTTGTTTTCTCATATGCAATAATAATAATAATAAATGCTTTTCCTCACCCACCTTACGGAGGGTCCAATTAGTTGTTAAATAAGTGATCATCTTTTCCAAATCCAGGTTGAAAAGTATGTGGACCAAGGGGAAATATATCTTTTTGATGTGAGTATTTATTCATGAGAAAGTTTTTATAGGGCTATAAAAACGAGCCTACTTCTCAAATAGAAAAACAAAACAATAAGATGATGGTACTCTCCAGTGCTAATGTTTGCCTTCGATGTTATTAATTTCTCAAAACATCTCTGTGAAGATCATAGTGATGTTAGACTTTAAGGCAAGGGTTTTGAAAGAAATGTCTATTATTAGTCTATCAACTAATTGAAGGGAGGCATGAACTGATGAGAACAGTCCTCAGTACACCATAGAAATAGGCTAGAGGCTTCCCTTAGAAAGGAATAAGGAAGCATCAGAGAGGCTGAGGTAGGCGGAGCGTTGTGAGTTCGAGGCCGGCTTGGGCTACAGCGCGAGCGTAAGGCCCACCTGAGCTACATAGTGCGATCCTGCCTCAAAAAAACCAGGGCTGGGAGTTTGGCTCAGTGCCTTAAGCGCCTGCCCTGGCAGGCGCGAGGTTGTGAGTTCAATCCCCGGTGCCGCAAAAAAAAAAAAAAAAAAAAAAAAAAAGAAAGCATCAGAGAGGAAACAGAATTTGAGAAACAAGAATTCTCTCTTTGAAGATTTTTGTGTGTGATTTACAAGAGCGACCTTGTTTTGGGAGCTTACCTAGATTTGGGATGGATATAAATTAACTTTCCTGTTTCCCCACAATTATATTCCATACTCACCATCTTTCTTCACATAAGCATCAGTCGTAAAGAAGAAAGAATTTGAGTCATTTGTAGGAAAATGGTTAGGTCTTGAGACCATAATGTTAAATGAAACGAGTCAGGAGCAGACCATGATGTCTTTTATGAGAAACCCACAATAGGAACAAATTAAACATAAAATAAATGAGAGGTAGTAGGAAAAGGAGGTAGACTTCTTGGAGATAAACAAAGGATTCGGGAGAGGACAGAAAGAGAAGGAAAAGGGGAAGGGAAGGGATGAAAACAATCAAGAAGCAAGGTGAATTCAATGGCAATGTATCATACATACCAATTTAGAAAAAGAACAAGTCCTTATTTCTCCATGAACTACTCCCGGAGCCATCTAACCGACCCAGAACAGGCTAAGAAGAGGGGGCCAACAATAGCTAAGACCAGCCAAAATGTATGCTCAGAGCCTCATTTACTCCCAGAAATTGATCTGGGCCTTTTCTTGTAGCTCACTTTTCAAAATATATTTCCCCAAGCAACAAGCAAACGAAGGTTGTAGATGGTTCATTGAGGCAATAAGATGGTGAAGAGCCTTACACGCTGTCCATAGCTGAGGGGAGGAAATGGTTCTTATATTGGCCCAGCCTGGTTTCACTGAGGGTAGAGAGTGATCTCTTGGAGACTCAAGAAAAAAAAAAAAAAAACACTCAGTGCAGAGCTCAGAAAGCTGTCCTCAAATTGGTTCTGGGGAGCCCTGCATTTCTGGGGCCTCTTGCTCTAGCCCTGGGGCTCTTCCTCTGAGACACACCTTATTTTTTAAAATTCTTTTCTTCCTTCTTGATCAGCATCCACTAGTATCGCCAACACGTGTCCCAGCAGTTCCCCAGTTCTGAGTAAACATAACTTAGCTCTGATCCCTACAGTTTCTTGGCAGCCAGTGCAGAATTCCAGTTCCGTAGACCTTGGCAGGAGATCTGCTTGCCTCAGCCCTCCTTTCCCAGCCAGGCCACTCGGAGTGGAGGTCCCTGGCAAAGGCTCATGTCTTCCGAAGGTGATGAAACCCAAGACACAGTTTGTTACTTCCATGGCCTCTCTCAGAGCCAGGAAGACCCTAGGGATGTGGCCCAGGGATGCAGCATGCACAGAGGTAAGCTGGAAGCTGTGGCTCGGCTGTGGCTTTCTCCCCTTTGCTCTGGTCCTCATCCCAGGTAATTTTAGGGGCTCCAGAGCATTTGGAGGAACCAGAAAAGGAGCTGAGTTGGAGGTAGTTGTTTTGGGTTCATGTTCACAGTTGTTCCCAAACATAATTAATTATTATTGATACTCTTGATAGGGTTGTGATTTGGCTTCTAAAAACCCTCCTAATTCTCACAGTACTAACTCTCCTGGAGCTGTGGACAGGCAGTGTTAGGGTCAGAGTTTGTGTTGGAAAATGGATGTGTCCTTGCAGCCAGGGTTGAAAGCAGGTGAGGAAAGGGGGAGCAAGAAGCTTTCAGTGCGCAGAGGCAACAGGCAACTTGTAAAAATTTCTTCCACTTCTCAGGTGGGTAATATTGTAAGAAATAACTGTTCTCACTACTGACTAGTAAAAGTGGAAGTTCTACTCTGCTGGGAGTATACAAGATCATACAGCATATTCAAGTACAAATACAGCGTGCTTTTTAAAAAAAATGAAAAGGAATTCCATCCATGAGACAAAAACCCTTAGTAGAACTGTAATCAGCAAATACATTTGAAATCACTTGTCTGTTAAGAAGTCTGACAATTGTTTCTATGCTTAATCACATCTTAAAAACCCGTATAAACTACATCATGTGACCAATGATGAGTCATGAAGTTAAAGGAAACTTTTCCTCCCCTCAAACTATAATGAATAAAATAAATAAACCATGAATTATATTATCTCTAGAGAAAATTTCAAAAATTTGCTGTATACTTATGCAGTCACATGCAGGAGTTTCTGAAGGGTTTCAGGTAGTAAAAGAATTTTAAAAAATTGTTTTTCTGGATATGTGCCAACTTTTAAAAACTGATAATTTGTTGAAATGCATTTTTACCCTAAATCTATATATTTGATGTCTTCTACAACATTATAGTTTCTTTCATAAAGAGGAACCCAAACTGCACACGTTGAGACCACCCAAACCTATGTCTGCCCTTGCTTTAAGAGCTGAGAGCAGGCTGGGCTGACTTGGGTCACTGCTGGGTTTCCTAACTGTGGCAGAGTCAAGGTAGAGAGGGTGAGGTCACACATGTGTTTTGGGGTACATAGGTATTTGCTGTCCCTCCTCTGTATGTGTGGTCACTCTCATAGCTGACTAGAGGCCCCAGTGTTGTCTCATGTCCTATAGCATCAGACTCAGTGACAGAGAAGGATCCACTCTTCAAAAGAAGCAGCAAGACAACCCAAGGTGTGAGGCTAAAGCTAACTTTGAGGTCATGGAGGGCCCATGACACAAGCTAAACAAGGAGCAACAACACAGAGTCAATGGAGACAGGTGAGTAGGATTTGGGAACCAGAGCAGAAGACTTCTGGTTTTGGTGCAATCTTCAAGGTGCTGGTTGACCAGCAGACTCGTATGACCACCACCTTTACTAGAGTATATGGAAGCTTCAATGGTACACGATGATCAGATGCTCTTGAGTCCCCTAGTTTTACCTCTCTGAGAAAAACAAGGTCATTGATTTGGGCAGAGTGGACCAACCAGTATATTTTGTCAACCTAAAACCAGACTATCAAAACCCTCTTCGTATTGCAGGTGCATTCCTTACAGTTTGTTCTTGTCCCCTGTTCCTTTACACACCCTTTCAAATGCAGCGATTCTATGCATCTGACCATGCATTTTGGGTAAGCATCCTTGCCAAGGAAAGAAGTGTTAATTTTTAGAAACAATTATCATTATGACCTTGATGATAAAGTAGGATAATTAAACAGCGTTGTGACTAATATGTTTCATATCATAAACATTGCTTTTTGATCTACTTACTGGGGGGAAATGCCATTTTTGAAAAGGAACGAGTATTTTTTTAACATGATTAGCAAGCCATCTGTTGACATTTTGGTGCAATCTCTCATAACGTCCCTAGCTTACAGCTTTAGTTTTATCATAGCAAGAACCCAAAATAGTGCTGCCTTTTGCAGTTACATCAAAATAAGGTGATTTAGAAAGGGCACTCTTTGGAAAATGCAGGCATACATTTCAAGTTTACCTAGGCCATCCCTTTGGAGACCCAAGGAAGTCCAGATATGATGACTAATTAAAAAAAGAAAAAAATTCCTCTCTGTTTATTCTTTCCTTCTTTTCTTCCTTGGTATAGAATGGAAAGAACATATATATACATATATACAGGCTTTGAATTTAGATGGATCTGGACAAATGCTGTGATCACCAGGATTTTCTTGGGTAGGTGATGGAAACCCAACTGGAATTAGAATTAGTCACAGCAGGAAGACGGAAGTGCCTGAATTTTAAATCAAACCACAAAAGGGATAAGGTGGAGCTGGACTAGGGGACAAACCACGTATCAGATGGAGCCCTTTTTCCTTGCTGTGTCTTCTCTTCACTCTGTGTGGTAAATTGCAGCTGCAGACAACAGGTTGGAGACCAGAAAAAGCAGAGACATGAAGAGCCCAGCGCGGGGTACACAACCACAAAGATTCAATCGCCGTGGGCTGAGCATTGAGAATCTTTGATTTTTGGATCTCACCCCAATGCTCCACCCCAGGGCAGAGCCAATAGCTAAAAAACAGTTAGGACACTAATACTAAGACCTCGTGCAAATTACCCATCTTATTGAACCTTGCCTCCTTGGTTTATAAAATGAATACTGACATTTGCATGAAGAATTCATGGAGGATCAGTGAAGGTTGGTAGGAAACATGGCAGCTCTGGGTGCTTTGACTTCCTACAGGGTTCACTTGCCCAAGATGTCCCCTGTGAAGTAGCATCACCACCCACACTTGTATCCCTGGATCAGTGAATTAAACTGGGGCAAATGAGTGTGTGATGTATGTGGGCAGAGTATGAAGGGCACACCTGAAGCTCAGGTGTGGTACAGCAAAGCCCTTCTCACGACTTCCACATCACTTGGAAGTGGATGGTGACCAGCCCCAAGCTGAGGAAGGGGTGTGAGTGTTTTGTGCAAGGGAAACCAATGCAGAGAGCTGCAGCAAAGCTTCAGGCTCTGTGACCAACAGGAAGCCTCAGGGCTCACCCTCCCTTGCTCCTACCAGAAAGTATGATGTTTCAACTGACAAGTTTCAGATGCGTAGCTTTGATTCTGAGTTTCAGCCCAGCTCATGACCTGTGTGACTGTATTTGGGTGAAAGGCTTTGTGCTGTAAAGACTGAAATTTAATGGGAATGGCCAAGGTGGGGGGGGGACAAATGCTTTGCATATGAATAAGTCACATCAGCACCCTGCCTGGTGAGTATCTTCAAACCTCTATGGCTGAGGATGACACAGTGAGCATCTCCAACCACTTTGCTACATTGAAAAGCTTGTGCGCACAA
This sequence comes from Dasyprocta punctata, assembly GCA_004363535.1. NCBI lineage: Eukaryota > Metazoa > Chordata > Mammalia > Rodentia > Dasyproctidae > Dasyprocta > Dasyprocta punctata. The sequence goes on from RJWM01004699.1 coordinate 48,561, forward strand.
AGCTGTTCTTACCAGAGTTATGCAGGATATTAAAAACATAAAATTATGAAATTTAACCATCCAATAGGAGAACAGTGGTAAGTTAAACCACGAGCCATCAAGCTGAAAAATATCAGACAAGGTTCAGAAGCAAGGATTGGAAATATATATGCTTCTTGTCACATTGTTATACCAAAACCAAAACAGAAGAAAAAATTAAAGGAAATCAGATCACGGAGTTGTAGGCACAATATATTTAATTGTTACAGAAACAGTTGTGTTTTATACAGAAAACAGATAGTAGATATCACAATTATCTTTCAGTGTTAGATTGTTAGGTGATATTTTCTACCTTCTAATTCAGTTGTAACAAGATACTGGGTTTTTATTTGGAAAAGAGTATTGTTAACTCTTTTTGTTATTATCAGTATGAACCACATGCATGTTCTAACTGTACTTGAAGGTGAATTTCACATCTTCCCCCAACCCCATGCTTTCCTGGCCTGGTCTCTTTGCCTATAGAACTTTTCCCTCTCCTGTGAATTCCCAAGTAATTGTGGCCAAGGCCTATAGGATTTATTCTCTTTTCCATTCTAGTAATTTTTTTCTATGTCTTCAACTTTCTCAACTCACATTTTAGTAAGTTCATATCATCTATGTCTTGTTATTTAAAATCATCTATGTCTTGCTAGCTTTTAAAAATCTCAGGTAAAGATACAGACTTTATTCCTGGTCAGGTGTGTCATGGGGTGAACCTGGCGAATCAGCATATATTAGCGTCTGTGCAGACTGCGAAGGGAACGGTAAGAAGGGGATCGTCGTCCCTCCAGACTTCCCCGAACCATGGTACAGTTTCATTTTATAAGTCAAGCCGCTCATCCCAAAGCAAAGCCCTGGGACTACAAAAGAAATGAAAATGCAGAAAAGAAAATGATTAAAATCTTGCAGAGTATTTTCAGGTGACTTCCCAGAGCCCTTGATACACTTTTGAGTGCCGTGAAACATGTCCTAAACGCGGGTAACAAAGGAGCATTCCTGCAAGGGAAGCATCCCCTAGGCAGTAACCCACTGCCAAAAGAGTTGAGAGAAGCCACGTCCAAAAATTAGCCGTCCCATCACTGCTCATGCGCAGTGCCCAGCTCCCCTCCCGCATCCCTCCAGAAGACACGCTCTTCCTTCCAAGCCCCAGCTACTGGCCGCTCACTTTCCAAGATGCAGGGACTTTATCCTCCCCTCCAGATGCACGCAGCCCCAGCATGTCCCACGCGCCCTCAGTGCTTCCAGCCCAGAGGACTCCAAGCGCACGCCTTTCAGCTCCTTTCAACGTGGTCTTTTGGATAGGGTCAGGAGCAAAGCACTCCATCCACAAAATATTTCAAATGCCGTCTGCGTTCATTGTGAGACAACAATGTCTGCTGATTAAAAAGCCCTATCAAAGCTGAAGCGGTGGCTGGTATGGCTTTCTTTGAAGGATGTTTCAATTATATTCCAGTGGTATCAATAAAAAAAAAGAGCTAAGGGAGCTCCCTCCAACCCCCGACTTTTATGCTTTGTCCCTGATCACCATGGGGACTCAGACTTGGCAGTCAGGACCCCCTCTTGAGAAGATTGTAATTATAATATTTGATTTCAGCACCCTGGTATGGTATCGTGTCACTGAATGCGTTGTTTGCAAAAGGTTACGAGTTAGTTTGCAAGAAAATGAGACTTCTTCAACTCTTTTGGAACCAGGTAAGTATGTCCTGCCCAATGGGACAATATCCTTTATGATTTTTTTCATCACTTTTCTCCAAAAGACAGGGCAGTTCACATTTCTGCAAAGTTAAAGAGCCATTTAGTAAGCACCTGTGCAGAAGGGCAGTGCTACGTGGTGGCAGTAATTAATGTGGTGCACTATGACCACATCCATTAGGTCCGGGCTTCCTTATCCTGGTGACTCAGGCCACATTGCCTGGTCTATTTTATTGCCTCGATCTCCTCATCTATAGAATAGGAATAAAAAGATACACATCCCAGGGCCAGACACATAGTTGAGACAATGCAAGTGGATGATTTGGTCTTGATGGCGCTGTGGACACCAGGGAGACGGTGTGACAGTGATTGTATGTGCTTAAACCTTCTAAATTAACTGTAGGTTCCCGAGCTACCATGGCAAGTACACAGCTGTCACAGGGGCGAAGACCAAGCATGGCAAGTATTCCCTTTCTCTGATTCCCTAACAAGCAGAGATAAAATCTAGCAGGCACACTTGTCACATCAGGCAAATAGAGGAGCAAGGTACACAGAACTGCTCTTGGTCAGTAGAAGATGCAAGGGACAACCACCATGCCCAGCACGGTCCTTGAGGCAGAGGTGAGACCCCAAGGGAAGGCCCAGAGGCCAAGATCAGAGAGCAAAGTCCAAAAAGCAAAGTATGGGCTAAGGGTTTAGAGCACAGGCTACATTTGCTTTATTATTACCCTTGTTACTAGTGTTACCAGTGGTGCACTTGCTATTATTTGCTGACAGCTCTTTCTTAACCCCTTGAATGTGAAATTCTGAATGAGTTCATCAAAATAGATCTCTCTTTTCTTTCACTCTTATTTGCATCCAAACGTTGCTAGTGGGCTTTGCATCTGCTGAACCGGCTTGGAAGACTTTAGGACCACTCAGTCCGAGTGTGTCCAGGCCAGAATGAGGCTCCTCCCACATTTTTTCCCTTTCCTTGGAAGCAGAATGGCTCATGATAACCATATTTCAGTGTTGGACTCTGAGAACAGGCAGGTTTACTCCACCTTCTGCTTGGAGCAGGTAATCTTTCCTTGCATATCCCAGCCCACGCTCTCCAGTGCTCTTTGCCTGGACCACCATGTGAATTCGCCTCAACCCAACAAGTAATCACGCCACTGAACCAAACTCAAGAGCTGGGCTGTTCCTAAGTGAAGACCAGTTTGGGATCCACATTTCCTCTTTGACCAGTCCACAGAGCCATCCTTAAATTCTTCTGCAGATAATTCCAAGAGAAAATGCTTCTAATATACATCGCTGAAGACACTGTCATCAAATCATAGTTAAGGTTGGTGGGGAAGATTAGAGTTTATTTTCTTATCTTGCACTGACTGTTGACTCAGAGAGAGTTTTCTGAGTCCACCTTAGTTCGGGAAGCTTTGCTACCCCAAAGGGACACTACAGGTCAGCATCATTTGATGCTCCCAGAATTGTCACCCTAAAATATTCCTTTCTCATAAGAAGTGATGTACTTTTAGGGAACACCAGTGTTTTAGAACTACCAGCACTGAGTTTCAACTTAATGGCACAAAGAGTGTCACATGCATGTGACCCAGTCAGTCATCATCTTCTTCATTCATGACACAGCAGACATGATCAATATGTGAGATTCCACACAAATAATGTCATTTGAGTTCTTTTAAAGGAAGGTAATGACACAAGGACTCCTGAACCAAGGGAACCATATTGAAATGAGGACTTTCAAGTGCCAAAAAGCAGGTCATGCTTTGCTTATTTGCTGTCTCCTAATTTCGCCTCCTTTTTTATTTCCTTTTTTCTGGTTATGAATGGCACTTGGGTCAAGCTAAGAATTAGGGCTCTGGATTCCACTGGGGCCCCAGTGAACATGCTGGGGTGAGGTCATCTGCAGGAAGCCGAGAAGCATCATGACAGTTGGAAGAAAGAGGTGAACCTGGCCTGCAAGTGCAGAGGGTCCTCAGGGCCCAGGGGATGTGCAGCAGAAGCTGGCAGCAGCTTAGTGGCATTGTCCCAATTGTATTCCTCTGTCACATATCTTCCCTTTCCTCAGTTTTCCCAGATGTGGTCCATGGACTGCTAGTCCTGTCCCAGTGAGCCACTACACTGAGACAAGCTTTTGTGAGCCCAGAACTGGGGAGCCCACTTCTTCCCTTTGGATTCTGCCCCAGAGCTGCCAGCAAAACAAGACCTGGCTTCTGCCTGGTCCCACAGCTGGGGACACCAAGGCTCAGCTCCTTGCCGGGATCAGCAGATGACAATGATGCTAAGAAAGAATGCTTCTGGATTTTGTACACTCACCATGTACCTGACCCTGTACTCATGGATTCATTCATTCAACCCTCCTGAGAACCCAGAGCAGAAGTTGTAAAATCAGCCTTGAAAACAAAGAGAGGCAATGTAATTCACCCAGGGTCATAAGCTTGAAAATGGAAAGCCAAGTGTGGGGACACTTGTCGTCTCTATTTTATTTCTTGGCCATGCTCCTTCAGAGTGGTGGTTTGACTTTATTGCATCAATGTGATTGGCTTGGGAGCCATCATGGGGATTAGTGAGGCACACTTATGGGTGTATTTGGGTGGGTCAAGGAGGTGAGACTTTAGGTACTGTATGTGGCCCCTTCCTTTCTGGTACTGTTCCTGTTCTCTATTTCCCAGTCATAATGAACTAAGTTGCTTTGCTCTTCCACAACCTTCCACCATGATGTTTCTCCCTTGGACCTAGCTGACCATGGATTGAACCTACTGAAACCATAAGCCCGATTGAACCTCTCCTCCTTTAAATTGAGGGTGCCAGTTATTGTATTTCAGACTGGAAAGCTGACTAATATATTCAGAAATAGGGCTCTTCTCTGTGGCTCAATAAGCCCTTGGCTCTAGTAATAATCTGAACACCAAATGTCGAGTTCCCAGGTAGGGCCAGGAGCTGAGCTGACTGTTTCTGGCCTCCATGCCCTGCTTGTCTGCATTTTTAAACCCAAGGTAAGTCTCATGTCTGAATTGAATCTGTGACTGCACAATAATGTGGAAAAAAATAAGACGTAAAAGCCTGGCTTTGAGAATGTGCATGGTGGGGCTTCCAGCTGGAGCCCTGCGGTGCGCAACGAAACCTGAATAACAGCCCTTTTGTGTCTGGTTTGGTGTAGACAGGCAGCTCCCACCTTCTCTCCCCCTCCTGCTCTGGGAGCTGCAGGGCATATGTGGCCGTGACCTTGGCTGTTTGGCGGTTGTCTCAGAGGAAAGACAGAGGCAGATGGAGAGCTCTTGATATTTAATAAGGGCCTGACATAACCCATGCTTGCCTGGGAATGGGCCCCAGGACCCCAGGAACAAGGTGATTCTTTGCAACAAGCTAAACATCAGTGCCACCTCCATCAGCAAAGCAAACAACGTAGGGCATGGACTTCACACCATGGCTTGGGTTCAATATCCTGAGCACTAACGAAGAGAAAGTAGCTTGGGTCTGTGGAAAAGTGAGCAAAGATGCCCTTCCCACCCCTGCAGATGAATTTTCTTGAAAGTCCCAATAGAGGATGGGGAAGACAAGACCCCACTACTGTGGACCTCTCTTTAGAGATAACCCAGGCTCCAGCATACTCAGCAACGCTTTTGGATGACGTAAAGTAACTGAGACCCAGAAGGAAGAATGGACGTTGCGGTCCAGGTTCAGAGAAGATCCTGGCATGATCTTCAATGCCAGATATTAAAACTTCCACTCTCTTTTTACAGGCTACCTCCTTTCCACTCTCAGCTCAGAATAATAAAATATTACATTTCCAGAAGTCCAGCAAAAGTAAGAAATGGGAGATGCAGTCGTTCAGTGAGGAATAAGACTGCATCCTTTCCTGGGCTGGTCCGGAATTGTCTTGCGGGGATGGGACGGGGTCTAGTAGCCTGCAGGCCAGGGTACCTGGATCCCCAGTGAAATTCTCAGATCCTCAGTTTCCTCTCATCTGAAGTAGGGTCGCTGATCTGTGTCGTCAACTTTGGTTGTGACAGCAAATGCACTGCAGAGCAACTGAACCATATTTCACACATAGCAAGTATCCATTAAATGTTGCCTGTTCGTATAAGATTAGTTTCTTCATAAGCATTCTCTCTACCAAAAGGAAAAGACACTCAGGGTTTTTCTCTAAAATGACCCCAAATGAACTAACTCAAGTGTTTCACAATGTTAGTTATCTAGAAGAAGAAAATAATTTTTTTTTTTTTTTTTTGGCCAAGATCCTATCCTCAGAGGCTAAGGCTAAGGCTTCTTTCCTTCATGACATTTCATTTCTCTGCACAAACTAGAACTTAAAAGTAGCTTACTATATCTGATACCTGAAGACCTTAATATGTTTTTAGAAATTAGATTAACGGCCTTCCTGTGTTTGCCCCGGAAGGGATGAGGAAAGACATAAACAACGCACAACTTGGGGTCTTACTTCAGGGGGACCACGGGGTGTGATACTTGGGGTGTCACACGGCTGGGGCTGGATCTAGGGCTTCCTTCTTCCATGCAGGTGACGTAGTCAAGCTTGCTGCCTTCCATCCCATAACTCTCCCTGCCCACACACCGGAAGGAGCTGGACAGGCTGCTGCTTGAGGGAGTTTCTTGGCATCGAGGTCAGTGTGTCCTTTGCCCTTCTCTTCCATTTTTTCTCCCTTCCTCAAGTCCTCCCAGGCCAGTGCAGACCCTGGTCAACCACCTCCCTCCAAGGAGCCTCCTGCCTTTTAACTGCACCCTGAAATCACTTGATGTCGACATCCCTGGCCCCTACCACTCTAGGGGAGGCTGTCTGTCCTAGCTTGCCTTGCCTGTCACTGTGTTGCCTGCCTTTGGCTGTGGCTACCGAGGATCCCTCAGCCTCCGTCCCCATGGTGGGACCCCCACTCCAGCTCATGGAACTGTGACAAGCGCCAAATAAGATGTTGACAGGAATACATCCAATAGTGAATTGAGTCATTGATCCCATGACTTTTCTGACTAAAACCTGGGAGCTCTTGGGACTGTGACCGTATGCATTACTTGTGGGAAGCCCCTCCAGGCCAGCTAGAATGCCCAGGGTTTGCCTTTGCTGACCTTATGACAGTGTGACATGGCTATGTGAATTATTCCAAGTTGAATGACTCTCATATTTTTTTATTAATTCCTCCAATAAAGAAGCATATTTATTGTGTTCAGTACGAAAAGCTATGTTTCACATACAAAATCAAATACACCACGAAGACCCTTTTGGAAATCACGAGGCTGGTGCATTAATATTATGCAGTACCCAGTCTTCTACCACATCTAAAGTTTAAACAAAATCCCCTTATCCCTGTCCAAAGTGCCTCATCCCTTGCAACTTGGGTCTGCATTAGAAATGCATTCACTAGGATTTTTTAAAATGCAGTTTTCCTGGACTTTCATGGCAGAAGTCCACTAGCAATTTGAAATGCCACCCACACCTCTTTTTTTTTTTTCTTTCATGACTGATCCGCTTCCAAATTCAAAATCTCACCAGCGTCTGGCGGGAGACATGCACCCCAAATCCTGGCCTGCTGTCATCTGACCCTCCCGCTGCCAGGCTGCTGAAAATCCCATGTGAACTCCCTTCCCCAACCTGGGAGCAGGCAGAGTTTCCCACCCAAATTTGATTAAACGTGCCCTCCCGCGCTGTGGTCCATATGGCATTGAAATACAGCCTGCTTTTCTCATTTTTCCAGACTCCGAGGTCAGACAGTGCCCAGACACGCAAATAATAGTCAAATTATACAGGAAGTTGTCAAAGGAGTCCGAACACAGACAGAGGTGACCTCTGACCCCATGACAGGTCAAAGGTCTGGTTCAAGTTTCTCCTTCTTAATCTGTCACCAAGCAACTTTAAAAACAGCCATTTGAATGAAACCATTTATAGATTCTACTTTTTTTTAAGTTTTTTTTTTACTGCAACTTGAATTTTCTTTTAAATTGCACTAACAAACTTCTTATCTGAAAAGACATATTTATAATACTTAAAAACTAAAATCTTCTCTGTCTCTTCTTTGCAGAAAAAGGCCCAGGTTAGGATATTTTTCCTCACTAAATATAGATATTGACTTTTTCTTTAAGTCAGAAAAGGCATCGGTAAATGTGACTGTCTGCCTAACACACATTCGTACTTTGAATATCTCCCATTGATTCTTAAAATATTTTAAGACCCTACAGCAGGCTATCAGAAAAAAAAAAAAAAAAAAAGAAGAAGAAGAAAAAGAAGAAGGAAAACAAGAACAAAACCAGTAGGATGTGGAGATACTGTCACCCAGGAAAAGTGAAAAAGGCAAAGAACAATTCTCCAAATCATGTTGAAAAGCCCATGGAATCCATAGAAATGCTAAAATATGGAAGGCGGACTTCAATGATGTTTAACCCTATCTCTGCAGTGACGCGACACTGGCCTCCGCGTCCAAGCAGAGGGGCAGGAAGTCTGGTCACACGACTCCGCGCCTTTTCTCTGAGACTGGTGCACCAGGACAACCACCCCAGTGCAAAGCAAGCTGTGTTTAAATCGCAGTTGACGAAGGAATTGGTAATGTTCTCCAGCACAAGCTCCACTAGAGTGATTCGGGGAAGAACACGGAGAGAAGGAAAATCCGAACAACTGTTCACACTCTGTTTTCCTCTGAAAGAGAATATGCACATGAGAGTCCCTGCATTGGAGTCTCAGTGAACTAGCTACCGGGGAAAGAGTAGGTGGAGTGGAGACCCACAAAGACAGAGACTGCAGTCAGTGTCACCCACTGGTACATCCCCGGCTCCCAGGATGATGACTGGTACACAGTAGGAACTCAGTAAATATCTTTAATTGTGTATGGAAATGAATGTCTGCTTTATGTGAACAAATTTTAAAAATACATGCTGGTAAGTCCAAAAGGATATCACCGTCCTTCTGGCATATCCCAAGTACAGATAATATTCTCAACTCTGCTATACTGAGCAAGAGGCCCTCAGTGGCCAATAAGAAAACCAGAGAACCAACCACTTGAACAATTATGATCTTTGCATTAAAAATTGTAGGTGTAGTTGGTACAGGGCTGGAACGGTGGCTCACCTATTTAAGGAGTATTTTCTTTTTTTCTTATAGTCCATTTCTAGCATGCTGGCTGCTATTACCCATTATAAGATTCCCTTAGAACTCCCTTAGAACTGATCACTGTATCTGCATTCAAAGCTGAAAGAATGGGGAGTGACTGTGAACAGCTATACTGGTGTTTTATCGAAAAGCCAGAATGTTCCTTGGTATTTCCTAGTGGGCTTCTACTTGGCCCAAGATCTGACTGTTCATAATGGCAAACCATTCTGCTTTCCTATACTCACCATAACAACCTATCACAAACTGGATCGCTTAAAACAGTAGAAGTTTATTGTCTTGTGGTTTCAGAGACCAAAGTTCTGAGACCAAGGTATCAGCAGAGCTGTGTTCCCTGCAAAGAGTTCCCAGGGAGAACCCTTTCTCCCTCTTCCAGCTTGCAGGAGCCCCAGGCATTTATTAACTCATGGTATCATCTCTCCCATGTCTGCCAGCATCTTCGTAGGCCTTCCTCCTGCTGGTCTCCACATTATCTTCTCTCTGTGCCTATTAGTGTCTAGATCTCCATCTTTTGAAAAGGATTGGGCCATATTGGATTAAAGATTCACCCTATACCAATGATAACTTTCAGTCTTAACCGATGATACCTTCAATAACTCTAAATTCCGAATAAGGGCACACGCTGATTTAACCCACCATGCCACCATTAGCTTCAGGGGGAGTCTTTACAGTAAACATTTACTTTTAAAAGTCTGCACAGTGGATGAGAGAAGGGGATTGGGCAAGATTGTGGGGTGAGCCAATGAGCAGCCTATGTTCCGAAGCTTCCAGATTTCAAGGCTCTGTTGGGTGGCAGAGGCATGACGGCCACCAACGTAAAGATGACTTTCAGTGAGCTCCAAACAAACGTTCATCTCAGAAACTCACAGTGTGACTGGGCTGCTGTCACCCTTAGCATCATCTTAGATGGTGTGCTCAGCTCTGCCCCTGCCTTGAAATCATGTCCCCACTTGAAGAGAGAAAATGAAGACCCAACTCCTTATCCAACAAAGGAAAGATCTAGGACCAGTGCAAAGAGAACAGTGCTTAACTGGCAGTTATTGAACCATGAAAAGGATCGAGTTTCTGTCTTACAGTGGACATTCAAACCTGAGAGAAATTCACAGCCTTGGAGATTTCATGTTCCAACTGCCTTTGCTTCTACTGTATGGTCCCATACAAGATGCCATCGACAACTGCAGTGAATATTTGACTATTTATTATAGTAAGAGACACAGAGCCAGGAATCTTGCCACTCCTCCCCCTCACTTCAGACACACTTAGCCCATTACGCTTGCCGTGTTCTGCAGCTCTTCTGGACATTGTGTCTCACGGGTGACTTCAGTTGTGCTATGGTGGCTTCCACAACGTTCTGAATCCATTCAAAACCAAAATATTGATCCTTCAGGGTCATTTTGATTTGGGGGAAGAGATGAAAGTGGCACAGTGCCAGATCCAGTGAAGAGGGAGGATGAGAACACACTGACACCTTTCTGTGAGCTGCTTGCCTTTCCTTTGGGTGGCGCTCAGCAGCACCACTCACTATGCTTCTTATCACAACTTGTAAGACATGCATGAAAGAAGTCTGCCAGAAGTGCTTCAGAAAGTGGCAAGAATGCTGGAGTAAGTGTGTTCAAATCAAGGGGGAGGTTTAAATGAGATTAATGGCTATGTGGCTATTCGTGCAACACATTTTTCAACTTAAATATTCTCCTTGTATGTTGGTCAGACCATAGCCAAGAGACAGCCGAGCTTGCCTGTCACTCAACTGAAGATGCACTGAGAACAAATGTCAGACCTGTTCCTCATTTAAGAAGTTCTAGTGTCTACCGTGTGACTTGGGTGGACCTTGGCATGTAAGAGATCTTTAAAAGAAAGTCAGAGCTAGCTGTGAGTACTGGGCCAGGAAGCAACCCATGGTGTACTGAGCGGTCAGTGATTGCCTGTTCTGTTTCTTGAACCTGTAGTTTGGCCACATGCATTTACCTCTGTAGCAGATGGTTTGATACAGTGTCCAGTCTGCTAAGCTGATTTTCCCACAAGGGGCAGCAAATCACTTCTAGAATAGAACAGAGTCGCAGTTAGGCTGTGGAGTGATGGCTCTTAGGGTGTTTGCTTAGAACATACTTTGAAATGATGAATTTCCTTATTAATTTCCAGTATCCCATTTCTTGATTTTGTAGGGAACCAAAACTAGATCATGAATATCTTGACTTTAGCCTAGTTCTCCAATTCTCTCCCTGCACATTGGTACCACCCAGCCAGCTTTGTATCCTCACAGGAAGGTTTCAGAGCCCAAAGAAGCCTTATAGTCAGGGCAGCCTATTCAAGAGCTGAGTGCCCAAGGGTCATTGATCTATCTATCCATTCATTCATGTATCTAGAAATTAATTGGTTCATTTACTCACTCAATTCCCCAAAAATTCATTTGCTTATCTATTTTATTTCTTCACTTGCTCATTCAAGTACTCATTCATGTAGCAGATATTCACTAATACTAGGAGAAAATAAAAGTGGGTTGTTCAGAGGGATATTTCTGGGCAATCCCTTGATCATAAATGTACACATGTGTTTTGTTCGAGTGCTCCTGTCCCTGCTGAAGCCTCGTGTCGGACTCTTGAGTGTTTGTGCTGAGCTCCCGGGACATCAGATAACAGGACAGCAGTGCCAGGGGCTTTATCACAGCCCAATCCTACTAAAAGGATGCTATCAGGCTTAACCCTGTCACCTTGAACCAGAAATGAATAATGAACACCTTTCACACTTAATATTCATCCAGACTGTCTCCATATATCATTTACTAACAGTCACAGGGCCTCTCTGGGCCCAGGAGCTGCGGGCCGTCGTGGGAAGGGCATGGATGAATTCAGGGCAAGACGACAGGACGAGTTCACTCTTTGAAGCTGAGTTTGCCCATTCCGCCTCAAAACACATAGCAAGGAAGATATATTAAAAAAAGAAAATTAAAGTAGACACAGCAATAATCAAGAGCAACAGGGACATCCACGTGAAATAAGCTCCCGATGCAGAATCCAGAGAAATCACAGGCTGCTAGGGGTTGAGTTTGAAAACAAGCAGGAGCGACTGAGGCTTCCTATCCTAAGGGAGAATAATTTTCTTTCACCTAAAAGAGCCACAATATTGTCATTTAGACACATAATCAATATAAAATATTCTGCTGAAATATGTTATATCCTTCTCTTTGTCCTACATCTTCAAACCCCAGAGTGTATCTTCAGTTTGCATTGGCCACATTCAGGTGCTTGGCAGCTCTTATGCAGTTGTGGCCAGCGCTGGGCTTGGCAGGTCTTGGCAGGGGGCAGTGGTGGCGATAGTGGGGCTAATGAGGGTAAATCCTGGGAATGAAGATGAAGATGGAGATGACACATTCCCAATTTGCCAGGAATAAGGACCACTGGACATAGAGCTAGTCGGTAATTAACACAGTGAGGTTTTCAAGCAAGTATTTTTTTTTTTTAAGACTTATTTGTAAGCCCGGGGAATTGTGGGCACAGGGAGACTCAGGGACTTGCTCGTGGTGGAGAATGCGCATGACCAGGGCATGGGAGGCTGGGAGCCATATCTTTGGTGGAGCACCTGATGCTGCCTGAACTGGAACTTGCGGACAAGGCTACTTCACTGCACGTCACTCTTGTCCTGAGATGTGACTTCCTGGCTTGCCTTGTGGCAGGGGACCTGCTCTTTATGGAATACTGTCTTTTGGCAGAGAAAAGCGCCGCCTCTCACCTTCTCTCCCCTGGTTACCAGGTCCCAGGAACCATTGAATCAGCATGTCTGGCCCCTTGTTTCCTCTCTGTCCTCAGGCTCCAGGTTAGGGAGTGTATCGCTTCTGCAATATTTACTGCACTTGACAGACAAATGGATCCTTGGAGCTGCCACCAGACAACCAAGACCCAGACATTAAAATGAATTACGAAAAAAGTACCCTGTCATTTTCCTTGTTTGCTTCATCAACCCTTCAGTAAATAACCGGAAAGCACTTAGCAAGGATGCAGGCTGGAAGTGAAAATAATCAAACCCCTTTGTCACTGACAAAGCTCCGGGAGCCAGGCTGGAGAGAGTGCTTGAAAACAAGGTGAGGGGCAGGGAACCCGCAGAGCCTTGGTCCTGGGTCCTCTTCCTGCTGCTTCTCTGCGTAAACCTTGACATGCAGCACCAGAGTTTCCGCCCCTGAGTAGGGCCGAAAGTCCTCTGCGGTTCACACACAGAGGCAATGCATTCATGTTTTACTGAAGCAAATTACTTTATCCATACATTATCTCAGTTATTCATTCTTCCCTTCCACAACATCCATTGACAACACTATAATGTGGCAGGCACAGGGAATTAAAGAATGTGGGACCTTGATTTGTTCTCGCTCAGATCATGTAGACTTCACGGATGCAGGTACATTGTCCATTGGCTGTCAGTGCTGCTACAATTGGATCGTAAATGTCCGTTTAAAAATCCATGTGCTAAAGACTCGCACACTAGTGGGAGGTGGTAGAGTCTTTAAGAGGCGGGGCTTCATGGGAGATCTGTATATCACTGGGGGCGAGCTCTGAAATGGGACAGTAGGACCTCAATCTCTGCCTTTCTCTTTCCACTGCCTCACCTGAGATGAGTTTAGCTTCAACACTAACTCCCATCATGACGTACTGCCTCTCCCCAAAAAAGTAAGGCAAATCTATCATAGGTGGAAACCTACCACACCACGAGCCAAAATGTCCTCTTCCTTTTATAAGCTAATTTTCTCAGGTATTTGTTACAGTCATGGAAAGCTGACGAACGTAAGTCTCTAGAACAACATCGATGGATGGCTGTTTACCAGAACTTATCAGGAGCACAAGATCCTTGACCATAAATTGCTCACACTTCAAGTGGGGAAATTAGATCAAAAAGTGTGTGTGTGTGTGTGTGTGTGTGTGTGTGTGTGACAGAGAGAAAGGCAGGGAGAGAGAGAGAGAGAGAGAGAGAGAGAGCAAGTTCCCGTGGTGGGACGTACTGGTTCCAGGGAGATGCAGAATGCCACAGGGCACAGAGTAAGGGAACCAAATTCATACTTGGGAGGTTAAAGCAGGCTTCCTGGAGGAAGAATTTTCTAAGCTGACACCCGAAGGGCAAGAGGAGTGAGACAGGTGGAAAGGGGCATGGCCAGGTATGAAGAATGCTGGAAAGGTTCCAGAAAAGGTACAAATAGGGTGAGTGAATTTGAGGTCCCTAACGGTGCTGAGACTGGAGAGAACTGGGGTTGTGCTGTGGTACCCACAGTCAACCGACCTGGAGAAGAGCCAGGACTCAGTGGACACAGAGCACACCTGGGCATGCACAGACTTCTCCTTACATTGTCTCCACTGACTAAGAAGAATGCCCATGGCAAGATGATTGCTACTTCTCTGAGCCCCAAGATGAGATGAACAATCCAAATCATTGAAGGTTATATTCCTGTGGCTCAGATGAGATAGCTTCCGAGTAGAGCTGCACCCCACCTTCTGTGGGATTTGATAAATCATGTTGTGTCCCAAATAGTCCACTCACCAAAAATGTTTCCCCCAGAAAACTGTCTCTTACAGGACCTAAGTTTCCTATAGTCAAGGAGGAGGGTTCAGTGGGTTCAGGCAGGGTTTGAATAAGAAATTCTTAGCACTCGGTAAAGCACTTAGATGTCAGCTGTTATATGTTATATAGTGTTTAATTATACTGTTACTGCTTGAATACACAAGGTGTGATCCAAAGATACAATAAAAGTTTAAACCTCTTTAAAAAAATTACTACAATAAAATCACAAGGCCATTAATCTCCCTGAGCATGCTGCTCCTTATCCCAAATGTACTTATCCCATCATCTTGCCCCTTTCTGAAGCAGCTCTGGAAGTCCTCTTTCATCAGGGTCTTCAGTTGAGCTGTTATGGCTGTCTCAGTGTCTTGAAGATGCAAAATATTTATCTTTCCTGGTCCTTTGGACTTTGAAGGAAAACCAGACCTTGCATGGCGCCAGATGCGGTGAATATAGGGGAAGATGACACACTGTGATGCTTTTATGGGCTTGCCTTTCTGTCGCATGGCCGTTGGCCTCAGCATTCGTGGTATTTTTTAATCACATCTCATAAGAGAGTCACAAAGGAATGCTTCCAGAACTGCTTCAGAAAGTTTCAAGAACAATGGGATAAGTGTGTTTGAAGCAAAGGGGAATAATTTAAGGGAAATTAATAGCAACGTGTCTTCTACTATAATAAATTATTTCTAATATACCATAGATTTTGATCTCCCTTTGTAGCATAATTTCAACCACTGGGACATTTGAAAACTCACTTTTTCTTTTCCAACTATGGACTTTTAGAAGAAAGACAAAAATCAGCAGAAAGTTCAGACTGTTAACTAGCTTTTCTACGGCAGTAGCCATGTCCAGAGGAGCCCCCTGAAGCTGCCTTCAGATCTACTGAACCCACAGAAGCACCAGCCTGCACTAGGAGATAAAAGCAAAACCAAGGTCCTCAGCTGGAGGGGAAGATTCAGCTGAGGTCTCTGGATTCTCCTGCACAACACAGACACTCAGACTGGGTGGGAAGCTTATTTGGAGTCCAGTCATAGGTAACCCCTTGATCAGTGGTTTCCTTGGATTGGTCAGAAATGTAAGTGCCCAATCCAGTGCGGCCACTACCCATCCTGCGTGATCAGGACATCATTTTCTAAGTGCTTCTGCAGAGAGAGCATAGAATGAAGTGAGAGAGAAAGGAAAGTCGGCAGGGGAGGGAAAAATAGGGATGGAGGGGGACAGAGGGCAGGAGGGGAGAGAACAGGGAGAATGAGACATTGATTATGAGAGGAGTGTCTTGGAAACAAAAATGCACAAAGAAGAAAAGAAAGTAAATTTAAAAAGGAGATTTAAAAAGAGACAAGAAGAATTAATCTGAGGGAGACCATGGAATTAGTCGTTATCTCCCAAAAGTTTATTTCACTTCCTCTTCTTTTTTAAAAATCAATTTTTGTACATACAAGGTATGCATATAACATTACAAGACACACCCATTGTGTACAAAGGAAAATGGTTGCAATGGTGGAACAAATTCACACGTCCGTCTTGTCACATAATTTTCCACAGCCCTGAGAGCGTACAGCATCTCTGCGGCCACCGCTCTACCTGCTCCTTCACTACAACACAATCCACGGTGAGTAGTATTGTCCTCGTGCTGGCCATTAGCTCATTCCTCTGTATCTGCCCTTTTGTCTCCTTAGACCTACCTTTCCTCATCCCCCACCACCAGCTCCACCTGTCCTGTTAGCCAATTTCTCCCTCTTTTTAGGATCCCACTTTAGTAACCTTGTGATATTTCCACCTTACTGAAAACTTAACAGTCCAATGATATTCACTAGTCAGGTGCGGAAAAAAATACATTGTAGTCCAGGTTAGAGAGACAACAGAGAAGGTTAAGAAGTTATTTTTATAATTATAGCAAAATCAGTTCACCTTTGTTTTCATTAGGAAAGCTGCTCTTCCACTTAACATAATTTCTCTAATGGTTTACAAGGCCATCTTTATGCTTTCTGTGTGTCCAAGTACACGCGTGTGTGGTCACGTACACGGCCGTTTACTGTGTACATACACATTTGTACACAGAAAAGAGAAGTAGAGAACCCCAGTCTGGATTTGCTGATATTTCTATCCTGTCCAACCAGGATGACATAAATCTAGACATATCCAAATCCCACAGAATAATGAATCTGCCACCTGCTAAACACCACCACGTCCTAGTTACAGAGGTTCTACATTGCATCCCGGAATGTCAAGTTTACCAAATCTCACAAGGATGCCATCTTCTTGGCGCTGAGATTTGCCAATTAATTTTTTTCATCTAAATTTGGAAGCAGGTCATTAGCATATCATTATTGATGGCACATGCAAGCTACTTTTTTCCCCCTCCAGGAGGGGAAAAAAAAAAGAAAAAAAAAAAAACAAAAACAAATCACAGCATTTCTAGCACACATTTGTTAATACAAAAATTACCATATCAATAACACGTCATTATTTGATAGGAACTGCCCCTCTCAAAATGCTTTAAAGGGTTGTCGGATCCAAATATGCATGCTCTTGCTGCAAGCTTTTATTTATTCATTAGGATGACGGCTAATTTTTGAGTCCTTGCTTGGACTGGGGAAGCTGTCCATTCCCACCGGGGCTGATCGCGATCCCCTCCCCTGCAGAAGTCTCCCGGTCCCACGCTCTGTACCGGTGACCTTTTGATAGGGCTGGGTACTCAGGCAGCGGTAGGGGGGACAAAGGAATACATTTTCAGAGGAAGAGCCAGAGAGAAGTTGGGCAGATGGATCCCTGATATAAGCTCTTAATTAGGGCTGCACGGCTGGCTGACCTCTGGGGAGACAAAAGGTGTGTACTCAGATCCCGAGGCCTCACCTGCTCCCACACCCCGCACCCATTAGCTGGCCGCCTTTTCCCATTCCACTCGGAGCATGCAGACTTTGGGGGGCCCGCCCTCTTCTGACGGTGAAATCATCAGTTTAGCATGAAATATTCTCAGCTGGCAGATGGGAGGGGGCGGGTTGTCACATCCATAGAATCTGATCTGATGGTTAGGTAAGACCAGAGGACAAAGATGGAATTGTTCCAACATCCCCCAGCCAATACGGAGCAACAGTCACCTCTTGCTTGGGGGCGGGGAGAGCAGGGTGGGGCGGGCTAGGAGGAAGCCGGCCTTGCCAAGTGCGCGTCCCTCCCTGAGCCTTTGCGTTTGTCACTGTGGTGAAGCATCCAGCTACCCAGACAGACACACTGTGCTGTCTCCGGTGCCCAGATAAGGAAACCGAGGCTTTGTGCAGGGGGGCGGGAACCATTCTGCGGCAGATGCAGGGGATCAGAGGCCCCGCCTCACTCCTCAGCTCACTCCCACTGAAGCTGTGCTGCTGGTGTGGCCTCCCCAGTGGCCCTCTCCCGCCTCCCCAGCACAGCTCGAGGCCATCCAGCGAGTGACTGCTGCTGGAGGCTCCCGTGCAGGCCCTGAGTCTGTATCCCCATTCCACAGATGCAGACACTGAGGCTGGGCGAGGTGACGTGGCTTCCTGCAATGACACAAGTGGCCAGAGTCACAGTTCCAAAGCCAGGTCTTCTGGCCCTGGATCTAACGCTCCCCTCCACCTGCGCCCCTCAGCATTGATGGTGCCTGGGCAGGAAGACCTGGGCTGTACCAAACGTTACCCTGAACGCAAAGGAAATCTGTGATTCCATAGAGGGCTCAATAGGGAGGGTCAAGCCTGACTGTAGACCACAGGACCCCCGAGACCCCGGGATGTGCAGAGGCTCACTCTGGTCCCCAGCTGCACAGTCGCAGCCTGGACCAAACTTCTGGTCTCCCAGTGCCCCATCAGGGCCCCTCACCTGCACAGGCTGCTGCCCTGAGCACCCCGGGGTGCAGGTTCTGGCCAGCAGGCTGCTGTGTTTCCCTGGCTTCTCATGGGGAGTTGCGGTGGAGGAAGACAAGTCCCCTTTCTTCCCTCCCTCCCTCCCTCCCTCCCTTCTTCTGACCTCCCTCCCTCCCTTCCTTCTTTTTCTTCCTTCCTTTCTTCCTTCCTTTTGTCTTTTGTTTAAAAAAAAATCATTTAAAAACATTCAAACTTGCAGAATAGTTGCAAGAATAATACAAAGATCTTATTACTATTTTTTTTTATACTAGGGAGACAATACGATGTCTACACATGTGAGTTTGATTTGTTTCACTTATGAGTATGGTCTCAAGTTGTTCCATTTACTGATAAAAGCCTCAAAATTATCCTTTTTCATAGCTGAGTAATACTCCATTGTGTAAAAATACCATATCTTTTTTATCCATTTTGGGGTTGATGGGCATTTGGGTTGTTTCCAAGATTTAGAAGAAAGTGCTTAAAAGGAAAGAACAACTGGGATAGGGGAAAGGAGTAAAGGAAGAAGGGAAAAGATTATATGTATATAGGTATATATATATATATATATATATATATATATATATATGTGTGTGTGTGTGTGTGTGTGTATGTGTGTGTGTGTGTATGTATATATATACAAGATAGATAACTATGCTACTAATCTCTGTTAGTTCATCATAAAGAACAGTTTGTGCTTTCATTGTTGGATTATTTGATCACTTTTTTCATGCCTAAATCTTGTAACCTGAACAACTACTTCCAAGATAACAATATACAATATAATAACTAGTGTTAATGTCTTACTCTTACTATAGTTGGGTTTTTTTTTTAAATTCGGTATTATTTGTGTCCTTTTTTTCTGTTTTGCTTTTTTTTTTTTTTTTTTTTTTTTTTTTTTTTTTTTTTTTTTTTTTTTTTTTTTTTTTTTTACCTTGGATTGTACTTACATCCTCATGCTTTCCAGTTATGTATTTTTTTCATTTATTTAAACCCCTTTTTTTTTTTTTTTTTTAAAAAAAAAAAAAAAAAAACAAAAACAAAACAAAAAAAAACGAATAATGCAAAGAACTCCTGCACTCAGACTCCCTAAGTTAATATTTATACTGGTTCCGCTCTTCTCTGGGTGACTGGAAGATGATGGATGGAAGGATGGAGGGATTGATGGATGGATGGATAGATACACAGACAGACATAGACAGATATCCATAAACAGACACGGAGATGTATATCTTTATACACTGACACACAGCATTCTGAGCTTTTCTGAGCCATATGAGGTTGAATCGTGCACATGAGCTCCTGTAACCCAGAACAGCTCCCCGTGTGCTCCCTCGGAACACAGACCTTCTTTTCTATCACCATCACCCAGTAACTGAAATCCGTGTTAGTATAACACCGTATGCCAAGCCACGGACCTTATTCCAAACTTACCAACTGTCTCAACGCTGTTTTATAAAGAAAATAAATGTAATTGCCCTCATCCAGAACCAACCGCGGGCTCCCGCATGTCACCTGATGACCGCGTCCCTCCGGCCCCCCAGTCTGGAGTGCCCCGCGGTCTGCGCTGGTCTGCTGCTTCCTGGTTGTGGGACTCAGGCTTCGCACTTGGGAGTGAACACCAGGAAGGGACACTAATGTCCTCAGGGGCTCGCGCGAGGGAGGCGTGTGATGGCAATTAGTCCCACTGCTCTGGGCCTTCCCTTTGATCACTCGGTTAAGGTGACATGTGCCAGCTTTCTCCACTGTGAAGTTGTTCCTTTTCAATTAATAAGTACCTTTCTTGTGAGACGCATCGAGGGCATGCAAATACCTGTTTTTCCTTAGACTTTGATGCTCGGTACTTGTAGCCCGGATCAATTCTTACTGTGATCACCGCCCAGTGGTGTTGTCTAATTCCTTTCTTCCTTGGGCATTTATTGGCTCAAATGCTAGGACAACAAAGAGCTTTAGCTTCTCCGTTCCTTCATTCATTCAGCTATATTATCGCAGGCTCCTGGGTCCATGCTTAGTCACCAGGCTTTTTGTATTTTTTTTTCTCTCACACGCGTGCACACTCAAAAAACAAACACAATACTATGAAAGTGGCTCAGGGGGCAGAGGAGAAGCCACCTCTGGAGTTTGCAAACCTGACCTCCACTTGCAGATCTACCAAGAAGCATGGGTGGGGGAGGCAGGAGCCGCAGCCTCTAAGAGGCCCTCTGATGGGGTTAGCTGTCTCTCCTGCCCTAAGCGCAGGGGCTTAAATATCTCCTTCGTGGACAAACAGATCAATACAAGCTTTTTAACATCTTCAATGAGAGCTCATTAATGCTCTCTGGGTGTCCTCCTGCGGCCGCCATGACCTGGGAGGGGCAGGGGAACTGAACTGCAGACAGATAATTATCCCAGGGATAACACTTCGCATCAGCTCCTGGCAGAATGAGAATTGTTTTCCTAATTATTCAGGACAGCAGCTAGCAAGCCTGTAAACTAATTGAAAATACAGGATGATTTATTTGCGTGGCTGAGGCTCAGCCTGTGCTGGGTTAAAGACCAGCAGGTGGGGTGCTGGGCTCCCCACAGCCCTCAATCTCTTCCTGCATCCCCGAGGCCTCTGGGGTCAGATGATCGGAAGGACGAGCAGGGACACTTTTTTATAAAAGCCAAATGAGAACGAGAAGAATTAGGGCAGAGTTTTCATGCAGTTCATAAGTCGTCTGTCATTTCTGAGTTCATCCCTCAAGCGGAAGAGCTGATTGGAAGTTGGTGCTTGGCCCATCCGGGTCTGCCCAAATCACAGAATTGCTTTTGCCAAATGCTTTTGGAAATTTTGGCTTCAGCTTTGCCTGCGAATTGGACACCAAACACAGCCAGCCGCACGATAGGTTATTTCGGAGGACCCCTCTACCTGACCCCATGTGAAACCCCCAGTGAGAATGATTCATTTTAGAGCACTGTGGCTGGCTGGAGCCTGCTCTCTCTCCCAAAGCTCACTCCTTTTAGAGAGTTACAAACTTGTGTGCACATCTTACCTTTTTGACCTAGCTACTGGGAAGCTTAAAGCACAACTGGAGATCAACTGAGTTAGGTAGAAGGAGCCGAGGCCCAGATCTTACTTCTTCACACTCACGATTTTGAGAGAAATGTGACTCTGAAGACCTCTGCTTACCATCAGTTCCTGAGTCTTCAAGGTGACATCTTTTGTCATTTATTTCAGAATTTAGAACCATATACTCAGCTGGATGAGTGACTCCCCTTCCACGTCTTCTAAGGAAATCATCCAAGGGTGGGTCATGATTCTATGCAAATGCATTTCCCATTTCACTGTGATGAAAAATCTATCAGCATAAGCAGCAAATTATTTTATTTTATTTTATTTTATTTTATTTTATTTGTCTTTTGAGGTTTTTTGTTTGTTTGTCTTTTTGAGCAGAATCTCATTATACAGTTTGGACTGACCTTGAACTCACTTTGTAGCCCAAGCTGGTCTCAAACTTGCAACAACCCTCCTGCCTCAGCCTCCTGAGTGCTGGGATGACAGGTGTGTGCCACCACACCCGGCTCTCAATTGCCTTATTAGCACATGTCACGGTGCATGATAACTCCATCCAGCCTGAGAAGTTGATGCACTTCTGCAGTAAACCTCATTCTCTTTCCAGCCCCTTCTACACTCCTCTCTACCTCTTCCCTCCGTCCCTCTGACCCTTTTCCTTTCACGAAAGACCTATTATCTTTAGTTTGCTCTTTATTTATATGGTATGTTGGGTTTCCCACAGCAGAGAAACCAACAGGAAATAACTTTAAAAAGGTCAGATAAGTGATGAAACACCTATGCAGTGGGCTACATAAAACTATTAATAGATTTGTTAAGAGTTTTAGGTGTTGAAAAATGCATATTACATAGAAACAATTACAATATACATGTGTTCTACTTGTAGTTATAAAAAATACACAACAACCGTAAAAGAAAAAACCAGACTGACTCGTGCACATGCCTACAAAACAGTGCCAGCGAGTGTACGATGCATGTAAGGGAAATTTAAAATTTTTTGTCTTTGTAGTCGGTGTGTTTCAATTGTTCCATACTGAGAATGATTATAATTACAAAAAATACTTTGAGAAAAAGACAATGGGTCATCTCCCATCTTTCACACCACAATTTTTCAGAAGTCACTTTCTCTGAGAAGTCCTCTCTCTCTGGATCTGTCCCACCCTGCCCCTCTTCCCTCTCCTGAAATGCTGTTTGCACTTTTGTGAGACCCCTGTGTGTCCTGATACGTACTGTGGGTATTTGCACACATTCGCACACTCTTGCGGGGGGTTTCTGATCTGCTGTATGTGGGAAACCTTAAATCTACCTCCCCTTCCCCTTTCCTTCCTTCCTTTTTCCTTGCTTCCTTCCTTTCTTCCTTCCAAGCTCTGCCTTAGGCCCCCAGGACATCCTGGTGATCCACAAAGACCAATGCACTTCCCTGCTAGATCCCACAGAATCCACAGCACACAGTGGAGTAGGAAACACAGACAAGAACCCGACGTGATGGAATAGAATGCTGCAGTTGCCCCCAGCTCATGTCTGCCTGTGACACCCCTCACCTGACACTGGGCTGCCTGAGACCCCAGCTGTTAGGGCCGCCTGTGGGTGAGACCTGAGCCCCACTCTGGCATACAGCTTAGGTTTCAGGGCACCCGCGGGAACCCCTGAGCCCTTTCCCTAGGCAGCTCCCCTAGGAGCACGGGCAGGGCTGGAGAAAGAACTCCGGTCCACAGCAGCTGGGCAGTGCCCCCCTTCAGGGCCCAGAGAGGCCACTTCCCTGCCTCCAAGTGGTCTTGGTCAGTGTATCCCGAATGCACTGACACTACTGGGGTGGAGCAGCCCTCTGGGGAGCCCTGGAGCCCCTTGGAAAGCTAGGCGAGTCTTCCAGCCCTTTGGAGGAAGCCTAGACAGATGTCTCCCTGCCCTGCTGCAAATCTACCTCCCTCTCTCCTCACTGACAGCAAAACTGGAAAACAAAACAACAAAAACAAGTCATTTCTCTGCCTTGGACAAGCAGAATGAGGACAGCAGCTCAGCCCCGCCGGAACATCAAGGTTCATCTTCCAAACTTCAAAAGCCATGAAAAAGGCATTGGTGATTGGATTATTTATAAGTATTCCACCTCGCTACCAAAGGACTTGAGAAAGCTTACAAAATGTACTTGGAACAACAGTTTAGAGAAGTTAGAGAATACTGTAGGGGAAATACCCCCAAGGTAGAAAAAGTCAGTAGCTGAAATAGGGCCATGGGCTCTTTGTACGAGTCAGAGACACGGGTTGCTCTGGGTTTCCCAAGATGAAGACGGGATTGCTTTGGTTAGCTTCTGTGTCTATAAAATAGAGCAATCATTTCCTGCAGAAGTTCAGCTTTTCCAGGAAAGAGGACAAGGGCTGGTGTACACAACCAGTTGGGGAAGTTTAAGGGTGGGTGCAAGGAGCGTCAGGGAAAAGACAAGACCCTCAGGCAACCTAACCTAGGACCAGCACCCAGGAGAAGTGAATTCGGGACAGTGAAAGAGGTGTCTGCCGTAGTTCTCCCCAGTGGGACTATGGGAGGGACACCCAGCTACATCCTGGGAAGCTCTGAAGCTGTCAGGCAAGGAATCACTTCCTACCCTGCAGGTAGAGTCAGGGAACCCAGCGGTGTCTATGGATTCCACCCCAGGAAGGCTTCTCCTCTGGCCCTGGGTAGGTGGCTTCAGGTCAGGAGCGTGAGTGCCTGCGTGCGTACATGCGTGCATGCGTGCGTGTGTCAGAGGGTAAGGGAGTGGGCAGAATTAAATCTTCAGCAATTATATATATATATTTACTTCTGGGAAATATATATATTTACTTCTGGGAAATGACTTAGGTTGACTTATTGGTTATAAAGGCTGAAAACCTTCACAGGAGGATGAATTCAAGATTATCAAGAGAGGAATCTAAGTCACATAACACAGTCCTTTCCCTTCCTTCCTTCCTCTCTTTTGTCCTCTTTTCACGGCACATGTAAACACAGACGGATGAGGTGAATGCTCCCTTGTTTCCTGAGGGAGTGCAGAGCTGCTTAAGGGTCTCTCTGGGGGTGGGGGGCTTTGGGGCCATGGAGAAGACTCTGAGAGGAGAAAGACCCTGGTAACAGAAGCGGGTGGACCTCGGCCTCACAGGTGGGCAAGACTTAGAAGAGGAACACTGAGCCAGAGTACCTCCCCTGCTGCCGGATTTCTGGTTTTCTCGATGGCTGTGATGTCTGATACTGGATCTGGAGAGCCCTTTTCCTGGGATGTAATTCTTTTGCGACATCTCCAGTGTTCCTGTAAAGCAGTTACCCTCTAGCAAGTGGGCTTGGCCCCCCAAACATGAAGGAGAGATAGTGGGCGACCGATGTGATGTTACAGGAGAGCCTTGGCCAGAGAAGGAAGAGGCGAGGAGGTCACTTGAGCAATCCCCGAGGAGGACACACAGACACTTCTCCGGTGGGGTGCGCAGGCTCTGTACAGGAAGTGCCTTTGATCTCGCCAGGTGGGGCATCCTGTGGGCACCTCAGGCAGGACTGGAGAGAGCGCAGGTACCGCCTGGAGCACAGCACAGACGCACTCATGCTCCCGTGTGGAGTAAAGGCAAAGGGACACATTACTGTGGGGTTAAACGTGTTTTTCTCATTTGTCTTTCTCCTCAAATAAGCCCAAAAATATCTGGAAAAAATAGCTCTTCAGGTGCTGGAAGTATTCCCCACAGATCGCACATGCGGTGGAAGACACTCAGCTGGTTTTGAAATGGCTACTCCGTGTGGGATGCAGGGACCTGAGGACACTGAGGACCAGTGGATGGTCCTGAACTCCGGCTGCTGACCTCTGTGTCCTGAAGTGATGGTCCGGGCAGCTTCTCTCCATGTCTATCATGGAGCTTCACTCAGTTTCCACCACAATCCTGGGAGGCAGTTTGAACGTGTGCCCATTTTATAGACCAGAGCACTGAGTCCTGCTCAGAAGCCATCCTGAGGTGGCAAAGCCAGGGTCTGTCAGTCTGTGGCTCTAGATGCCCCAGTTGCTTGGGTCCCACGTTTACTGTGCAGACCTTGGCTTTGCCTCTGAGGGGCTGGTCCCCTCCACCGTGCCCTCATGGACAGTCCACTTCACTTCCGCTCAGTGGTTCATCTCCTTCCCACAGAGGGCAGCAGCCCCTCCCCTGGAGACTGGGGCAGGGTCACCACTCACAGAGGGAAACACACAGGGCAACCCCAGAAAGCCATCTCCCGAGTGACCCCGCTCCCTGCCCCAACAAACCAACAAGCGCACCATCTCCAGGGTCCGGGAAGGGATTCTTGCCTTTTTTTCCCCAGAGGAGAAGAGGCCCGTGCGCCTCTGGGTCTGGATCCCCGTTGGTCTGAGCAGGTCCCACTTTCTCCCTCTGGAGGGCAAACAGGTAGTTCAGCTCCAGGAACTTTCGAGAGACAGGGGAATTAGGCCTGGAGGGATTCAACAACGCTTTGAGTTGGGCAAATGGGGCCCAGTTAGTGCAGTTTTTATTAAATCCGAGTTAATTGCTTCAGCAACCTTCCAGCTTATGCCCAGGGACACCTTGGTGCCACGCTGGGAGCCTCACTAACTAACTAAATAAATAAATAAGTAATAAATCACCCTCCACGCTGCCCCGTGCCCCCTCGCTGTATATTTATTCAGGATGTTGGCTCTTCCAAGCACCTGTCTGGAGCCGCCTCATCACCGCGTGAGCTCGTATGGGAACCAACAGGCCCAGCTGTCATAGCACACAGCCTGCGGCATCTTCGGATGAAAATCAGGCAGCCGCCACCTGATTGGGGGAGAATTTTTAATCTCGACGATTTGTGTCTAATTTTGGGGGTGACCAGCCTGTCAGCTCCAGCAGCCCAATCGTTCTTTGAGGTCGACAACAAGCAGCAGCTGCCACAGCCCTGACACTTTTTTATTATTATTATTATTTTTTTTTTTTCAGAAGGGAAGGTGGGAAGGAGGAAGGGTTTCCGGGGAGGAGTAGGGGGAGAGAAAAATGAAAAAAAAAAAAAAAAAAAGCCATGCTGCTATTTTGGTCGCATTTTTGAATCCTGTTTTAGTGCAAGAATTTAATTATACATATTTTCATCATTTCTTATACTCTGACATATTAATTAAGGACGCTCTAATTCAGTTTCCGTAGCACCGTTGGCTTGCCCTGTAAAAACATTTTACCATTTTTGTGCAAATAAAAAAAAAATGAAAAGGTAAAAGTAGCGACGCTTTGGGCTGTTGATACATTGTGCCCCCTCTCTCCACCCCCTTCCGTTTCATCTCCCTGAAGTCGGGCCATCATTATTTTATAAATAAGCGTGTGGCGTTTGCTCCAACTTGTGCCCAGTGCAGGGCTGGTCGTGCAGATGAAACCGAGTCCCCAAAGCTTCTCTCTGATGTGGGTGTCGGTGGGAGGGGAAGGGAGGGCCTGGGGTGGGGGTTCTACCAGAACAAACTGAAGAACCAGCCCGCAAGCCAGTGGGGTCACCGGGAATACGCTGCATTCTGGAGCACCCCAAGTCTCCACATCCCTCGTCTCCAAGTCTGACAGTTATTCAGGGGTCAGCGCAACTCTCCCCACCGTACTTTGGGGAAAACAACTACCTACAAGGAGTTGGGGGATGGAGTGTTCTGCCTAATCGGTTGGATTCCAGAGCACTAATTGGATACCCGCAATCTACAGGGAGGGACGCCCACCGGGCACCCACAAGCCACCTGCTGCTGCACTGAGCACTGGTAATGGGTAGTGTGGGAAACAGCCACGGCTCCCGCCAATTGTCTCGGAAGGAAAATCAAGTGAATTCCACACACAACGCCACCATGACTCCATCTTGTCCAAGATGGCCCAGGATGGAGGCCCAGGAGGGAAAGCTTTAGGCTGGGAGCTTCGGGAAGTGTTGGGAGGTCTGGGGACCGTGTGGTGGTTCAGGCAGGGTTAAGGGGACAGCAGATTGCGGCGGGGGACAAAGGGTCCTGCAGCAGGTGGGGTGGAAACCAAGCTGGCAACAGGGATGAGGAAACAGAGCTCCTATGAGATGAGGTGGGAAAAGGGAGAAAGCCAGGGGCTAGGGAACTCCGGGGGCCTGTGATGACGTCCCTCTGTCCCCAAGTGTGAGGGTGACCCCCTGGGGAGCTCAAGGTGTAAGGTGGTCAGATGTGTACTTCCAAGGGTCATTCTGGCTGCAGTCTGGAACCATGTCTTCTCCTGGTGCTGGAGAAAAGATCTCATTTTAAACAGTGGCCCCATTGCTGCCTCCATGATTTGGGGCATGAATTTACATATATTTGTTTCTTTTCAGATTCAGTTTTCTGTGTTTTTGCTTAGAAAACTTGGCCATAGTAAGTATGCCGGGAAATCCCAGACCAGAGCTGAAATTGGTTAGCAACTGAGCAATTTGAAGTTCACTATCACCGACTTCAAATGGCTTCCTCATTTTATATTTCATGTTGTCCAACCACAACTACCTGGCCAGAGCCACACACCTTATCTCTTCTATATCTTCTCTCTCTCCTCCCGTATTCCCCTCCCCTCTTTCCCTTCCTCTCCTCTCCTCTTTCTCATCTTCCTCCTCTTCCTCCTCCTCTTCCCTCTCCCATGGTTTTCTACTCTTTCTTTGACTGTGCCAAGCATCTTTGTCAAGATGCTGAGAAAGATCACCGAGCCAAGAAGCCTTCCTTTATTGGGGAGGCTCTGTAGACTTGCTACGCATCTGAGGAGGTCAGCAGCGAGCCCTCAGCACCACGCTGGAATCACAGAGAAACGCAGCACGCGGTCTTTCAGGGTCTGTGAGACCTTGGTTCCTACAGCTCAACCTGAAGGCCACTGCCAGAGGACCTGTTCGTGCTCGCTGTCGGTGATGTTAAGGCATCTTCACGCTTTCGGAACCCACTCCTTTCTTGTGTCCCTTCTAACTCCTGAGTGACCCGATAGCTCCCTCGGATGAGGAGCTCAGCTTGGTCAGGAGCACACAGAGGGGCTCTCTGAGAGGCCGGGTGTGCAGAGGAGGCCCCCATGATCATTCCCGCCCCTCTCCTTCGCTCTTCTGGGTCCCGAGATGTGGATCAACCCACAGAATGCTGCCCTTTCTCCTCTTCCTCTCGGAGGCTGCCCATCACCTGCACAGTGCTGGCTGGGTTTCCCATTTGCTCCCTCTCTGTGCGCCCCTCCACAGATGGGCAGCGGCGGGCTGCCCCAGCCAGACAGGTAGGGCCAAAGGGCTGTGCTGCGAAGGTGCTCCAGGGAGGGGCTGCCTTAGTGGGAGGAGGAGGTTGTGACTCTCGGAGTGCACTGTGTTTGTGTTCGCACTGCTTTTTAGGGTTCTCTGGACACCCACGGGAAGCAAGAGCAGTCTGAAAAAAGTTCGGGACAGTCCTTGCCACCTTCAGGGGCCCAGGTATAGTGAAGGGCCCCCTGGGAAAGGGGACACGTCTTACTCTGGAGAGAGAGAGAGAGAAGGATGAGGAGGAAGAGGAGGGGAAGGGGGAAAGAAGGTGGAGGGGAGGGAGAGGGGAGAGAGAGAGATTAGGAGGGAGGGAGCGAGGGAAAGATCATAGAACACAGGACATTTTCCACAGTGGGCAACCACCGTGCCCTGAATCCTTCACGTGAGAATGTTTACATTCATTTTAAAATCAAGATTATCTCCATTTTCAAAAAATGCATTTTCACATGGAGACGTCTTTACAAAGCAGACAGAGGGCGTCTGTGCAGGCAGGGTGAGGGCACTGACCCCTGCCTGGCCCGGGGGTCCCCACCAGCAGGACCCTTGCCTTGCAGGAACCCAACCCTGGCTCACATGTTCCCGTCACACAGATGTGTGCATCCCACTCTTGTGGCCTCTGAGCCCACAGCCACTGTGCTTCCTTGCTGTTGACCACTGGTCCCTCTGCCCTGACGTGTTTGTCCACCAGAAACGCCATGGTCATTGTTCTCCTCCTGGGAAGCCAGGCAAGTGAGTCCTAAGCAACCGGTCACTTTGGGGTGCACACTGGCATCAGCCTAAGAGCCGAAGAGTGACCTCACCAGGGTCCACAGCCCACCCTTAGGCCAGTCCCGTGGTCCCCTATCTTGTCCTGCCTTGCCGGGGCCAGCCCTAGAGTTCCACGTTCCATCTTCCCTCGTGCCCCAACTATGCCTTCCCACTGTCCTTGAACCCTCCACTTTGAATCCAGGCCAGCCCAGTCCCCAGGACCTTTCACCACCTCGGCTTTCCCCTCTGGTTCACACAGGTCTTACCAAATCATGGTCTGGACTTCACGTCCTCCGATCTGGTATTGTCCTCTATTCAAGGGTGCCCTGGGGTGCCCGCCCACATGCAAAGGCTCAGCATAATCACAGAAAGCTCCCGGGGACACTGAAGCCCTGGCAGGGCGCAGAGGCAAGAAGAGCAGGAACCTGAATCCAAGCACACTGCTCTCAGCACCTGGCCTGCTCACTTCCTGCCCTGGTTACTTCTGCAAGCTTGAGGTCCGTGCTGCTCTGTCCTGTGTGTCCTGGATCTCTTTCACCAAGCTGACAGGACCCTGCAAGTAAATCTGTCCATGGCAAAGCAGTCAGCGGAGGCAGGAGCAGCAGAGTTTGTCACAGAGAATCCCCGAAGTAGCAAACTGGCAAAGCCTCGGGTGCAAAGATGACAAGACCCCCCACACCCTGACACCCAGCCACCAAGGCAACCAAATGCTGCCCAAGATGCTCCAAGCCCTGGGAGGCTGCCTGTGCCTGCGTCCCCTGCTTTCACTCTAGCTGGAAACCCCACGTGCTACATGGAGACATCTTGATTGAGAGAACCAACCTATGTCTGTATTTCTGGAACTCCCAACCCAAGCTGGAGTCCTAGAAGAAGAGCCAGAGTCAGGGGCCAAAGAAGCCGAAGTGAGGTCTTCCCCAAAAAGGCAGGAGAGAAGCAGTGGATCGCAGAGACAGAGACCAAGCAAGAAGGAGACGGGCAGTAGCCCTCATATCTGACAGGGGCATATCTGAGAATTTGCTTGCACATCTGACTGGCAGAGAGCTGCTCACACTGTGAAATCCCAGAGTCCCAGAATTTGCCATCAGGATAAGCACAGACCTCAGGCAGAGAGGACCATGAAAACCAGCCGCGTCCTCCCTCACTTGCTGGCAATGTGGTTCTGAAATCCTCCCTTTCAAAGAACTGGACTTCTTAGCTCCTTGGTCTTTCTTGCTCTACTCATTTTGAAAGCTGGGATGAGGTCACACTGCCAGGCATGTGTCTGGACCACTCTGGAAAGCTGGGGCTGGCGCTGATGCCCGAGGAGCCCGGCAAGATGGATTAGGGTGTCTCAGCTGAGTTCTACCGGGGTGCGCCACGTTATTATTGAGAGGGTAGATTAATACAAAGTTTCAGGGATCTGGTTGCTTGCTGATACTGCTTAATTATCCAGATAAGTGATCAGAATCCAAGCATGAGAGACAGCATAAATCTCCAGATCGTCATCTTTTTTTTTTTTTTTTTTTTTCCTTTCCTTCTCTCCTGTTTTCTCAGGTTTGGAGAGAAGTCACTTATTTATTTATTACTGAGATACATATTTTAAAGTGCTCATCACACATGCAGCAAGCACAAAGGCCAGCCTTGGCCATGAGGATTTTGGTTCTTCTCCTTGAACCCATGTCAGGAGATAAGGGACAGCATGTTCTGGGGCCGCATGTGGCCAGTGGCCTGCCTCCCTCTGACCCCTGTCCTCATGCCGCTTGTTCTAGGTTCCTCTGTACCTACTAAAGTCCTGTCTCGGAGCCAGCCCCTGCCCTCGGCTTCACCCAGGCCACAGGCCAGGCCCTGTGGCCCATTCACACAGAAGTCTATGGCATCTGCTGGCACAGCCCCGCTGATCCCGGGGGTGTCCCAGTTGGACTCCTAGACAGGGTCGCCCTTCGCTCCCAGTCTGCTGTTGTGGCCCCAGGTCTCCTCCTGTGAAGACTCTCTTAGCTTTGCCTCTCGCTCTTTCTATCTTCCCGACCTTGCTTCCCGTGGGTACAGTGTTGCCTGCTGGCCCTGATTAGTGCTGTCTCAGGGGCTCCCGCCTGTGGCTGGGATTAATGATGAAAGCCTGGCAGGACAGACTTGCCTGCCCCTGCCCTGGCCTGTGACAACCATCTCGGTCTCCGCCTTTGACCCATCCACTGCCGACTTACTGTGTTGTGTCACAGGCACCAGCTCTTAGTTAGGCAATGGTTGGCCATGGGGTGCCCAGCTTGTCACCCCTGCCCTGGCACACCACCACCCCTGCCGAGCACTGTTCTTGCAAGGAGATCCCACTCTGCTGCTCCCCAGATAGTACCTGTGTAACACGCTACAGGATCCTGCAAACCAGCCAGGTCTTTGCTCCAGAGGATCCCACCTAGATTGCCTCCCCTGCTCTTCCTCACACTCTAAGGACAGCCAGTGTCCCCAGCCTGCATGCTGCACCGTCATCGGGGGCACTGGGGGGCATTTACAGGGCGAGGCAGCCTCAGCCCCAGGGCTTCAATTCATCTGGCCAGGCTGAGTCTGGCTGTCGGTCTGTCTTTGTCCTACCCTGGTGGAAAGCTGGGCACTGGGGTCATCCTCGCTTCCCCGGGGGGGGTCTCTAGCAGAGGTTGTGCCCACCAAGAAAAATCTCCACACTCATCACAGCCAGTGCTGTGACATCTGTGACCTACCTGGGCCTTGCAAGGTGATCAGGGGTGTGAATCCACTGAGCACAGGAGTCCAGAGAGGCAGGGGAGGGGACAGTCTTGTGGCTCCTCCATGGACCCTGAGATGCCCAGGGGCAGAGACTGCATTGCACATTTCATCTACAGATTGTAGCTCCTCAAAGGTTTATCCATCCTGGACCCAGAAGGCCACTGTATCAAGGCAGGTATAATTAAGGTGAGCACCACATTCACGCTGGGTCTGGGTGGGTCCTACATCCAATGACAAGAGCACATTAGAGAAGGGGTCACAGACTTGGGGACATGAGGAAGAGGCCACGCAATGGCAGAATAGCTGAATGAGTGGATGGTAGTACCTGAGGTGTCCCTACCTAGAAAGAACCCCTTTATCAGAAACCCCAAACAGGAAGGTACAGCCAGGGGCCGGGGATTGACCTCAGTAGACCTCTCTCTTTTCCCACTTTATCCTCAGTCTCTCTTCTCTCTTTCTGAAAGCATCATGTGGCCACAGGGCTTTGGTTCATACTGAATTTCCTGCTGGGCAACTGCCTCACCTATGCTTCCTAATTTGTCTCCTTATTCTTCACAGATGAGCTCCATTTTCACAGGCCTGGGGAAGATTTCGTGATCACTCAGGCTAGGAAAATCCTCCCAGGGATCCACCTCTTCTATGACACCTGTGATACAGATCTCTCTGTGAGAAGCCACTGTGGGGCTTCTCTGTAAGCCCAAGGAGACAGGGACCATGCTTGAGCATGCACTGAGCTGTCTTGGGGGAGAGCCCTGACCCACTTGAAGGTAACACAAGAAAGACAGGGTCAGTCATTATAGTCACAGAGGGGCAAGGTTGGCCAAGCTCCAGACCATGCCGGACTCGGCCTTGCTCAGTGGACACTGGTATTACCCTGTCCACCAGGCATTAAGAGCTCCCTGCACTGGAAAAGAACAGACCTACAGGAGGTGGTCACTCCAGCACAGTTACAGTTGGAAAGGCAGGGCTCAGAATGAGTGTCCAAGGAAAAGGAGCCCCAGGTGGACCATGAAAATAGTCTCCAACTAACAGAGAGATGCGCCTACGTAGGGGAAGGGCTGAGGGTCATTCATTTTGGGTGTGATGGGTGCTGTTAGCAGATACATGGAAACTGCTGGGAAACAGAGGAGAGGAGATAGGAAGAATTAGCTGGAAGCTTCGTGCTGGTACCCCAACCTGGCATGACATTTGTTCTTTCTCTGAGTGTCTACCTTCACATCTGGAAATGGGTACAATGATGCCCACACCTCCAATTGTATGAAGACTGATCATTGACTGATCATCAATAATTCTAGACTGTGAATTCACCTTGTTCTTTACCATCTGTCTCCCAGAGCCACCATGGTACTTACAGGTAGAAATTACCCTGAATATCCTAAATAATGTGAGTGTCTTGGTTACTTTTCTCTCATTGCTGAGACAAAATATCTGATGCCCAAAATTAATGAAGGAAAAGTTTATTTAGCTCATAGTTTGTGAAGGTTTCAGTCCATAATCAGCTGGGTCCAAGGCAGCATGGCTCACGGCAGAGGAGTAACAGTTCACAGTGGCAGAAGATAATAAAAGCAACAAGCGCATAAAGGGAGGAGTGGGGAAAAGACTCTTTCTGTCTCTTACTTGTATTCAGACTACATGCACCAGAGCAGGTGTAGCTCTCACACCACCAATCCCTGCGCTAGACAATGAACCAATCACAAACTCTAGATTCAGCCACCTTTGAAAGGATTCCCCACCATGACCACATGAGGCTTTGGGGGGACATCCAGACACAAACCATAACAGTAAGGAAATATGAAAAGTAATGATTATTACTACTGTGTGGGCTTTCATTCATTTATAAATTATCTTTATTTGTGCTATCCCTTTTAAAATTATGACCTGAAAGTTAGATGGAGGATTCGAGCCCAAATGCAGTGTGGAGCTTGCTGTGCCATTTCCTAAAACCACTTAATAATCTTTATCTTACTTGACTCAGCCTAGTACCTTGATTAATGAATTTTATAACTATCTCCTGCGGGTCTACAAGCATTGTTTTAGGTGTGAGGTGCTGGGAAAACAACGGAAGGAACAATACACATGGTCTCCAACAGGGTGAAGATGATCTTTTTAGGGACTTTCCTAGGTCAAAGTCTACAGGAAGACTGAGGGAGACCAGAGAAGACAGGGCAGACAGACTTCCTGAGCAGAGGGAGAGGCATCCACAGTCTTTTCTCATGAGACATTCCAAGTGGAAGGTCCAAAGGGGAGATTTTCAACCATGGACTACCTTGGTTTTTGTTGCCAGAGGGACCTTCAGTGATGCCTTGACCTTGAGCAACTTCTAGTTGTCTAGTTTGGTGCTACTGATATCATGTAGTAGGTAGAGGCTGGAGATGGTGTCACTGTCTGATGATGCACAGGACAGTCCTGACAACGGAGAACTACCAAGCCCCAGGGTGAGTAGTGCCCAGGTTGAGACAGCCTGGCCTAAGAGACAGTCAGTGTGGCTAGAGGAGGAAGGCAGTAACAGGTGTCTTGGTGGGCTTCATGACTGGGAGTGGGAATGGTCTCTGGGAGCCTGCTCAGCCACGGGAAGCTGTCTTAGTAGCAGGAGTGGGGATGGGGCCATTGCAGTGAGATACGGTTTGGAGGAAGACTCCACCAATGCCAGGAAGCCAAAAGGAGTTGACGGCCACTGGTCTAGATGAGAGTCAAAGGCATGAGAGCTGTCCAAACATGAAGGACCTGACACTGGGAAGGGCCCCATGCTTGCACTAAAAATCTGCTGCTGCCACTTGAAATTCTTAATTTTTCCACCAGGGATCCCACATGCTTATTTCACACTAATTCAACAATTTACAAAGCCTGTCCTGTTGATGAATGATGGTAACTTGATTGAGGGAGATTCAGTCTGGAATTCCAACTACTGGTCGAGCAGAACCGGGAGGATGGGGAGTTCAAGGGTAACCTGGGCAACTTAGTGAGACCTTGCCTCAAAAAATAAAATCAACATGGCTCACGTGTGAGGGAGATGAAGATATATGATTACATTTACTGTTGCCAGCAAGGAAACTGATCAGGAAAACTCTCAACCAGCTTCAAAACAAGACTCAAGCTTAGATCTATGTGTTTTGATTTTGATCAATGTGCCTTGAGTGGCGTTTGAACCAGGATAACTTGAAGAGTGAAGAAGAACGATGCTAACAGATAAGTTAGAACAAGAGACATCAAGCCCAGCTACCCTGGGTACACAAGAGCGGATGGTCACATTACTTAATGTCATAAAAGGTTTTACATGGACACGTTATTATGCTTACTGTCATGATACTGCAGCTATCATGATAAACAACATAATAATGATATGACTAATGATTTTCTGTCTTTGTTTTATGTGCTTAGCCTGGCTTCACAATTTTATTTATTTTTAACATCCCCAGTCCATCAAAGGAATGATTTCTGAAAGCAGCTCATAGACACGGGTGGTGTGGAAAATGTCAAAGTCACGCTCATCTCTTCCATTTCCTTTTCTGCTATGAAGCCGGCTGCCTGCCTCACCTGAAGATATATGGGATCAGCTTTGGATGGCCCTTGTTTCCCACCATCTGCAGCTGCCACAAGGCACAAGTTAGGCTTGTGAGGCTGCTGCACCTGTCAGTCTCACAGTTAAGCTATCGATGTATGCACAGGAATGGACAATGTATGCTGTCGTCCCTGGGACCTGTAGACCAGTGGTTCCATGACCTTTCCACGGATACCCAGATCTGCATAGGCTCAAATCTCTTGTATCAAATGGCTTTGTATTCACACTTGACCTATGCACATCTTCTCATTTGTTGAAGTCATCTTTAGATAACTTACTATTACCAATACTATACAAATATGACAAATGCTGTTGCCATTTTGTACTGTTCAGAAGGTAACAACAAGACAAAGGCTGTGTGTTCATTAAGGGTGTAATTGTTTCCTGAGGCTGGCTACACGGTGGATGATAGGTGGTTTCTCTTGGGTATACGGCTAAAAGTGGAGTCGCTGGGTCACAGAATAAAGAATGTCTTCAATCTATATAGATATTACCATGTATTTTTTAAAGTTTGTGTAGCAATTTATTTTCCTCTCTGTGCCTAGGATGCCCCACTTACACATATCCTTGTTGATTCTTAGTATTATCAGTTTATTAAAAATACACCATTGTGATGGTATTTTGTCTCTGTGATTTACTGTAATGTTGCATGTCTTTTGATGGCTTTATAAGTCCAGATTTTCTCTTGCTGTATTATTTATTCATAGCCTTTGATACTTGCCTATTTTTTTGTAGTTATTCTTTACATATTTTGGACACTGATGTCTTCTTTATTATATTCATCTCTTTAAATGTTCAATTTTTATGATGTCCTCAGTAAATTTTATTTGTAACTCTTTTTTGATAAAAGATTTATATGTCCTTTACTAAAAAGGAATGCCTAAGACCAGGCAGATAATGTTTTTATTTCTCTTCTCAAGTTGTGTTTTGACACTTAAGTCTTTAACCCAGTTAGGGCACACTCTTGTGAATGGTACAAGCCAGAACTCTAATCCTCTCTGTCTTCAGGCAAAACTTCTTGCACTATTCATCAAACAGTCAGTCATTTTCTGACTGTGCCAGGGATAAATACATGTCTCATCACACCTGACTTCCTGCCATCCAGGCTGGCAATCAGGCCTCTTTCCTGCAGCCCCCCTTGGTATGGGGCAGTGCCTTGTGACTGAGCTGTGGACGATGGAGAATAAGTGATTGTGGTACCTACACTTCAGAGGCTGGTCCATGGGACATCCTCCCCAGATGGTACCCCCCACTCTCCTCCAATCACATGAAGGGGTTGAGTTGAGGGAAACCAAGGAGACAAATGGAAAACATGCTGCAGTCACGGGATTGAAAGGTATATGATGGCCTGAGCTTGGCGTCACGTGTTGATCCCCAATTCCCCCAATGTGATCCTATTAAAAATGGTGGCCTTTAGAAGGTGATGTGGTCATGACTGTGGAACCCTCACAAACTGGATCAGTGACCTTGCCCCCTCTGGAAGGCAGAACACAGCATAAAGGGTGTCACCTATGAGGAATAGGCCCTCCCCCACCATATACCAAACCTA
This sequence comes from Dasyprocta punctata, assembly GCA_004363535.1. NCBI lineage: Eukaryota > Metazoa > Chordata > Mammalia > Rodentia > Dasyproctidae > Dasyprocta > Dasyprocta punctata. Next base: position 85,575 of record RJWM01004699.1, read on the forward strand.
GCAGGGCCTTCATCTCAGACTCCCCAAGAACTATGTGAAACAAATCTCTGTTGTCTATAGTTTTTGTTAGAGTATCCTGAATGGACTAACCCAGCTAAGGTCCTTGAACAACAGTTTCTAGGAGACGCATTGGCCAATACAGGGATTCTTACAATGTAGAAATGTGTTTATGGAGTGTTAAAACATTGCAGTATTTTTCCAGTGTAGCATTTTCTAAAATACTATCTTGCTAATCTGTATTACCATTTCTGTAACAAATCTGGTTTCCGTGAACAAAGATAAAGTTCTGGGTTTTCTAACCTGTTGCACTAATGCCCCATCCTAATTAGGATTCACTCATTGTGGGGTTAATCTTAGAGTAAGCATGCATGTGTGGGAGACTAAGCTCCATCACACTGACTGTTCCCGTTGCATATTTTCCCCATTGCATTGGCTTTTCTTGGCCTTTGGCTTCATTATATATCTTCTGGAATGAGTTATCAAGCTCTCTATGAAAACTTCCCCTGAAACTTGAATTGTAATAGCATTGAATGTATAGAATTAATTAGAACAATTGAAATTTCAATATCTTTATATCATTGCAGTTTGAACCTGGGGTGAGTGTGAGTGTGTGTGTGTGTGTGTGTGTCCATAGTTAAATTATAAAAGCAATAGTTACAGAATTCTTATGAAATCTTGGTAATATTCATTACATACCGTTTAACATATTTTTGCTTTTATAAGTGATATATTTTTAAAACAACATTTTCTAATCATGGATTTTTATAAAAACACAAATAACCAAACATGGACCTTGGACATGTGCCCAGCAGATGCATTGAGAATCTTTTATTCATTTCACTGATAATGACCATTTGGGTTTTTTCATTCAAGTTTTATGTATTTTTTTTGACCATCATGCTTTCTACTGTATCTAGACCAGAATTAAGCAGTGACATAGGAATTATTTAGTTTTTATTCAACATTATTGGAATTCATATGCTGTATTAGTGAGTATACTGTTGTTTTTTAAAAGTTAGAATTACTCTAGGCTTCTAGTTAGCTTAGAGTTTTTTTGAAAATTATAAATGAACTATAAATTTTATGAATTGATCCGTAAGTCTTGATTATAAGTAATTTACTCCTTTATTCTGTTAATAGGTGAAATGTATTAATTTGTCCTCTAATTTAACTACTATATTTCTAGGTTAACCCATATTAAATTTTTTCACATACTGCCTAATTCATTTTACAGTACTTTATTTCATATTATTTTATTTTTCCCATAAATTAAATTGTCTATATTTTTTATTTTTGAAAATGTGCTTCTCTAGTTTTGTGATCAAAATTATTCCAGAACACAAAAATAAAATGTGAAATAGCCTCTCAATTTTTATCTCTACTTATTGGTTAGTATAAATGCAGATACTAAATCTTCCTATTTGTTTGAACTTGCAGATAAAAAAATCCAAATTTTTTCTTATTCTTTACTTTCAAAAACAGTAATGATTTCATTTCTTTAATTATATTTCAGTTTTTTAGTTGTCCATAAATTGTGCTTTATATATTGACATTCTTAGGATCTTTTCCCATTTCATATTTTCCAAATGATGGCATAAACTTCTAATCTCTTCTCCATCACAGATAGGAATTTTTACATTAGTGATTCCTTTATTTTTATTTTTTCCTTTTTTGCTTGAGCTAAATCACCAACTATGACTATATTATTCTTTGTAAAGATTTAGGTTTTGTTCATTATTTCTACAGCTTCTTTAGTTTCATTATTCTATTTCTACCTCTGTTTGATTATTTCTGTCTTTCTACTTTTTAAGATTCATGTTATTTTAGAATTAGCTTCATTTAGATCCACTTAGATTTCATCTTTCTTTTTTTTTTCCTAATAAAAACAATTAGGGCTATTAATTTCCCTATTAAATTTACTTTAGCTGCAACTCATGACTTTTGATTCTATGATCATTATAATCTCTTTTAATATTTGCAAGTTTTCATTGTGAATTTTCCCTTAACTTATAAGTTGTTTTTAGATGTGTTCATAATTCCATAACAATGCAAACCATTCAGGTTTTCATAATGAAAACAGCACCATGATTTACATTCCAAAGGAAAATTTAACATGCATAATTCATTACACAAGCATTGACAAATGACATAGCAAAAATAAAACATAAAAACTGTTAACTAAAGTTCTAAGATCATGGAGGAATAAAAGAGGGAAAAGCCGGCGGGGAGATTTCTGTGAAGAAGATGCTGCCTGCCACGCTGGGCCCCTAGTTCTGGAAGTGCTAGAGAAAAGCCACAGGGTTGGGTGGGGGGATCTGCTGCTTTGGGGTGAGAGCCACAGGAAGTAGAAGACAGGAAAGAAGGTGCACTTTTGAGGCCTTCCAATTGACTAAAACTTACGTGAAGCCAAATGACTAGAGAACCGAGAAATAAGTACGTTACTGCAACGTAACTCTAGTGCTCACTTCCCTTTATTTGGTGCACTGAAAGAGCAAAATTTCTGTGGGAGGAGTTAAAATTGGTAGGGATCATTGCTATGGAACCGGCCAGTGGAGGGGATAATGGCCCTGGCGTGCAGTGTTGTAGGATCTCTGTTCTGTAGGAATAAACCAGGCACCACACATGCAATTTCACTCCTTAGTAGCCACAGTGAGGTAAGTAGAATAATCATATAAAATGAATGCAAATATTATACTTTACGTAACAATATATTCAAAATATAAGCCTTCCTACATATAATTAGCATAAGAATTAATGTGATATTTTTCTTCTTCCTACCACAAAGTCTTCAAATTCCAGTGTGTATTTTACACTGCCAGCACATGGCAATATGTATGTTAAATTTTCATCAGAAACATCTGTATTTACATTACATAAAATTTGTAGTGAAAAAAGTCAATTCATGTATCCAAGTTGTTTCAAACACATTCAAATTTGTTATTAACTAAACAAAGCATGAATTATTAAGTTTTAATTGAAATTAATTACAAACAAGTAAAAGTTCATGTCCTCACTCCAGGTAGCCACACTTGGAGGTTTTTTTTAGTTTTTTTTGTTTTTTTTTTTTGCAGCACTGGGGATTGAACTCACAACCTCACACCTGACAAACAGGCACTTAAGCCACTGAGCCAAACTCCCAGGCCTAGTTTTTTGAGGTAGTGTTGCACTATGTGGCACTATGTAGCTCAGGCAGATCTTGCACTCACGTTGTAGCCCAAGCCGGCCTCAAACTCACAATGCTCCACCTACCTCAGCCTCCCGAGTGCTGGGATTAAAGGCGTGCACCACCACGCCTGGCTCTTGGAGTTTTTAATAGAAACACATAGGCATTGGTTGCCATATACTGGAACGCTTAGGTCTACGAAACACTCATAAGAAGAATGTGTTTCAAAGCCTTTTCCTTTATGGCGACTGTGAAAGTAAGTTGTCTTTCTCCTAGGCTTCAGGGACTAAAAAGCAGAGGTCCCTGAATGGGAGGGAAATCACAAAGATAACTCTTAAAGGATTTTTGATTCCCTTCTGCACTTTTGTCCCATCATGATAGACCTCAGCTATAACATTTTTCTCCTTTTTTCCTTCCTTCCTTCCTTCTTTCCTTTCTTCCTCTCTTCCTTCCTTACCCTTCCTCTCCCTGACTTACTTTCTTTCTTTTCTTTTCTTTTCTTTCTTTCTTTCTTTCTTTCTTTCTTTCTTTCTTTCTATCTTTCTTCCTTCCTTCCTTCCTTCCTTCCTTCCTTCCTTCCTCCCTTGTTTTCCTTTTTTTCTTTACTTCAAACATTTATCCATCCTTCCCTCCATTATCTATCATTAATCCATCTTCATTTTGTTTTTCTATAGATGATCAATGACTGCCTACCTACTGCATACTAGATACTAGATACTCTGCTAGACTCTAGGGGCAAAGATAAACAAGACACAGTGTCTGCCATCTAGTAGGTGCAGCCATCTACAGAAACAAGTTTCCGAAATTTGAGGTGGTTAGGACAGCAGAAGCGTGAAGGTGTGTATACTGAGAATACCCATGAAGCAATGAAAACTCCACTGGTAAGTAAAGGGGGGTGCAGAGGAGTGGGAACAGTAGATGCGGACCCAGGCTGAAGCACCCGAGGCTATGCTATAGGAACTGGGAGTAGGGTGGGTAGAGCTATGGGCGTACGGAAGGAAGTGGAGGTGACACCGGAAACATGAGCTGGAGTCTGAGCTTGATTGCCCAGGCCAGGTGCTTAGCTCCCTCTTGTCTCGTGCATGGGGTGGGTCTGATGAAGGCTGGGGGAGCATGGCAAGGGCAGACCGGAAGTGGAGAATATTATTCTGCAGGGAAGTAATTACAAGCTGAGAAAACACAGAGCTGAATCCTCACCTTCATGACTCCTCCCTCTTGGAGTGAGGTGTGCTCTGTTGATTCCTGATTTCTTAGATTCAGCTGTCTTAGAATAACGCCTCCATTTGTTTACCAGTTTACTTAAATCTGCTATCGATAATCACAGTGCTCAATAAATTACTCAAAAAGTGACAGCCTTTGACTAAATCTAGAAAAACACTTGGTATTTGTTTTGTAATACCAGAGATAATGATTCTGTGCTAGTTCTATGTTTTTTCCATAACCATCATATCTATGGATATAGTCCTTGATACTATGTGAATATTTTCTGAAAACATTTTGAGTGCCTACAGCGTGTCGGAAGATATGAACATAGCAAGTGCGTTTCTTGAGATGCGTAGAATATATAGATACTCAAACAGATGACCATAGAGTGTGCTGAGTTTCATAACCATTGCTACATGAAAGTTAGCACCAGGTTTTAGAAACACATCTTCAAAATAAAGTATTCATAAAAAGGAAAAAAAATTATTAATTAAATCACATTAATATTTAATAAACAAATTAGCCTATGTTTGCATTTATGAATTTATTATTGGCAGCTTTCCTTTAAAAACCAACACAGAGTCTGTAATTTGTTTGGCACTGAGAGCAAGACTCTAGTCGGTGGGTATGCAGCTCTCAGCTCAAAAGCTGCAGATTCCAGAGGAAGACCCTGACTTGAGACCTTTGGTTCTCTGGTCATATAGCTGTGTGATTCTGGTCAAGAGACTTCCTCTCTCTAAGCATCAGTGTTCTTCGGCGTGGGAAGTACAGTAACACAGCCCATCGAATGGGGCCGTCTGGAGACCCACCTGACTCTGTGGGCTTTCTGAACTGGGTCAGGAAGTGTGCTAAACTCAGGAGCTCAGCTGTCTCAGCTGAGTGTATTGTCTGCCTTGGGCTGTGCTTATGCGCGTGAGTATTAGGATCTTCAAAGCGATCCTCAAACTCCAGGGGTGGCATTAGGGTAAATGCTCGGCTCTCATTCCCTCAGCCAACAGTTCCAAGGCAGGTGACAGCTCAGCCTCTCAGAGGAACCATGGCGGTTTTGAACCCCAGTTACCTGCAGCGATAATCTGCTCATCAGCACCCTCTTTGTTGGCATCCTTCCCCTTGCCTCGTGTCCCCACATCCACAGGGTGTTTCCCGAGGCACATCCCAAGCAAATACCTCTGCCCCAACCAGGTCTCAAAGTAGGCTGTGACAGGAACCTAACATGGTGGCTCCCCCAGCAAGCTGAGCATGTGGGGTTTTATTGGGACCTTCCCAGCCACCACAGTGCACCCTGCCTTCGTGTGGCTTCCGGACCCCAGCACGTGAGACAGTCTGGAGCATTCAACCAGAAAAGGTCTTACAAGTGAATGCAGAGAGCCTGGGAGGGCTGTGCGTGCCTACTGTCTTAGTGAGATGAACGCTGTATTTACCTGCGCCTCTCCGCCTTTCCCCTCGCCCACAGACAGGATTCACGGTACTAACCTGGCATTTCATTCTGAATTTACTCCATGTGGAGTGAAAAAATACAAGATGTTCCTGATGAAAAGTGTGTGTTTGCTGAGACAGGCCACAAGAGTCTCAACTCCGGACACGCCCATAAAATAGGAGTAACTTGCTTTAACTGTATTTCAAAGAAAAAAACAAAAAGAAGGAAGGGAAGAAGAGAAATTATGGACACTGTGCATATTTACTTTCAGTGACTATTTAGACTAAATATTATATTCCCTCCTATAACTTACTTGTCTAACAAATTGAGTTCTGGCTTTAGTTTTCATAAGAATGTCAAATCATCAGATATCCAGCCTTCTTTCAGGTCTTCAGTAAAAACTCCAGGTGGTCCAGCAGGCTGTGGTTCAGGTAAGAGGCCTGTTCCTTTTCCTTAGGACAACCACCCTAGGCAGGGATTCTGAATTCAGATCACAGGCACCTTCCTGGGCATTCTCTTCAATCCTGTTTTCTACCATGAGGATACCTCCATGGTTCATACTCCATAATGGCATTTCCTATGGTCAAGGGTATGTGCAAACTCTAAAATCTCCTTGGAGAAATAGACCAAATCCTAATCACTTTTGTATGTTAGCACTGCACTTGGAACATGGCAAAGCTTATAGCCTGATGAGGTTAGGACTTGAAATTTTACAAGGAATGAAATAAAAATGTTTTAATGTGGAAATCAAGAGTTGCTCTCTGATTTATAATTCAGCAAGGATATCTGACCTGCTTCTGTCTATGAGTGGTATCAAAGAGGAAGTCAACAGTGCAAAGAACGCACATTCTCCGTCCTCGCTGCCAGATCCATCATCTCCAGAAGAGGTGGTTTCGGGCATTTCACTGGCATGGAGCCTCCACTGGGTTTCCCAGTGAAATAGATGCTCCCCAGCCTTGTTCTCAAGACCTTCAGAAGGGGATCTCAGCACACTTCTCCATACCAGCCCCTCTCCATGCTGCCATCAGATCTGTCTTACTGTCTCCTCATTGTTAGGAACAGATAAAAGTTTATTTACATCTAGCCAGACAAATGAGACAATTCATAGAGGAGGGTACCACGGGGTTGGGGACACCTTTCCTCTGGCTCTGCCATCGTGACAACTCTAATTCCAGTCTCTGGGAACCTCAGAGACTTGAAAATCTAATTGGTCTGGTGTTTTCATGAGACTACTTTGGTTCTGCTGACTAAGCCCACGGATGAGAAATCATGGAGTTCAAACACAGCTCCCAGCGTCCTGCCCTGTGGCTCCAGGGCAGACCAGAGAGAAGACCAGAGGAGCAAGCAACCTCCGAGTGGGCTCCAACTGCCTCCGCATCCCGCACCATCCCCACGCATGCCTCTCTTCTTTCTGCCAAAGTCAGTCTTATCGTTTAAGGACGACCTGGAATGAAGACTTTGCAGATTCTCCAAATCAGAAAAATCTTCCTTCTCTGAATCCTTATTTTTTTCCTTTCATCTAATTTTTATTAAGATATAATTTACATACCATATATGTCACCTTTTCAAAATGTATAATTCAATGGTTTTGGTATTTTCACAGAGTTGTGTAACCATCACTATCATCTAGTTCTAGAACCTGTTCATCATCCAAAATAGAAAACTCTCATTTACAATCACTCTATCCTCTGAACCCCTACAACCATTCAATCTATTTCTTTTCTGTATGGGTTGCCTAGTCTGGATATTTCATATAGTGAAATTATACTATGTATATCCAGTCATGTCATTTTTATGTGCTTAGCATGATATTTCCGAAATTGATCTCTGTTATAGCACTTATCAGTGCTTAATTCCTTTTAATTGCTAAATAATATTTCACTATATATATATGTATGTATACACATACATAGCATAATGTGTTTATTCATTCCTTGCTCTTCATATTTGAATTCTTTCCAGTTTTAGGCCATGGTTGATAATGTTTCATGAAGATTTAGGAGTGAGTTATCATGAGAATATATATTTTTCAATTCTCTTGGAGTATGGAGACTAGAAATGGTGCTGCTGAATTTCATGGTATTTCTACACTAGTCCATCTTTCCAAGGAATTTTCAAGCTGTCTTTTTAAAGTGGCAGTACCATTTTATAGTCCCACTAATAATACATTAGGGCTGACATTTCTCCACTTCCTCTCCAACACTGGATGCGCACACATCTACCTAACTCTAGTATCTGCTTGTGGCTTTGATTTGTATTTCCACAGTGGCTAATGATGGGGAGTGCACAGACACCCTAGTGGTTTTCATGATATGGCTCTGCGGGCATTTGCTTTAGTTCTTCACTTCCTGGCCTAACTTCAGAACCTGTTGTTTGCTGCTGATCTTTAACTCTCCTCGTCTTGCCTTCAAATATGGGCAGTGTCTGGCTTTTAAGCTTCTTTTCAAAGAATCTTCTGCAATAGACTTTAAGCATAAAGCCATTCTTTTATAATAACTTTCGGTAACTGTTACACAACCAGGGTTGCCTGTACCACCCAGTGTCTCCCTAAGAACCCGAATTCATTGGTAGACTTCTCTAAGCTGACCCACACCAAAATAGGCTTATTGTCGCAATGACAGTACCTCAGTTTTATGCAGGAATTAATAAAAATCTTAAGAATACTATTGATCATCTTCACAGCAGCTTTCTTTTCATAGATATTACCTGAATTTTACCGAATTGGGAACTGAGATTAATGACAGTGATGCGTGTCATTGATCCCAGCATCTCTGCCGGAGCTCTCTAGCCCCTTTGCAGCCAGGGTCACTGGAACACAGGCAAAAGTGACTCACGTCACATCCAGGTGTCAGTGTGGAAGGACTGGGGCATGACTTTTCAGTTAGCTCCTCTTGTATGGCAGCAACCAGGGAAGTGTGTGTGTTCCAGTTAGTGGGGTGACATAGTGGTGGAGACTGGAAATCTGTTTCTGAGTGACAGTGGGGTGCCTGTGCCCAGGGCCATGTGGTAGCACGAGACATAAATTTCTCTCACATTATAGCACAGGCTTCTGGGTTCACCCACTGTTCATTTATTACTGAAGCTTATCTTCACTAATACATAAGCATTAATTGATTTAGCTGTAGCCACCCAAGTATGGCATAGAAGAATGTAGATTCAAACCATGGATTACTGACTTCCCAAATCCTCATTCCTTTCACTCTAAAAACTGCAAGGCAGGCCTTTGTGTGGCAGGATTTACCTTGTGATTTCATACTCATTTCCCGTAGTAGACACTTGGAGTTGACCTTAATTTGATTTGTTGTAGACTCCTGTTCCTATCACCCACCCACACCTTTCGTCTCTCCATCATTAGCTGTGGCATGTATGTGTTCCAGTAAATTTTAAGAGTTGGCAAAAAAACCATACATCTCCAAAGATATAAGCTAACTCCTCAAAGGATTCGTTTGGGAGCAGAGAGTCCAGGGTGAAACTCCAGTCCACCTCCCTCTCCTGAAAATCCACATCTCTGCTCTCAAAAATGAGGCTTTTCTCTCATCACACACTAATGGCTGTGTCATTACGGACGACAGTTGGAAAACTCAGCCATTTCTTTCCACCCTCTCAGACTGATACTGCAATTTACAATTATTTTCATACCCTAAAGAGTGAAATATCTAGGGCAGTGGCATGCTCCAGAAAGAAGTTATGGCCATGCACATGTTTAATATAGAGAGTAGAATAAAATAAGTCACAGGAAATTATGGAAATTCTTGGAAAGACTCAACCTTTTATTTTCCTTGCCTCTCCTATATTTCATATTAAGATTCTGCCCCTGGGCCAAAATGTATTCCTGTGAACATTTATTTTGGAATTTTTTTTTGTATTTAATGGATAAATCTGTGAATACTGTTTTTTAAAAGTTTAGTTTTAGAAAAGGTACTTTACTATTCTTACTATATTATACCCTGAAGAATTTCCACAGCTTGCACAAAATCTACTGCTCAGAATCCTCATAAGAGAGATAGGATGGCCAGTATGAAATGGAATTTTGAGTTCACAGTGAGGAAAGTTGGAGTTGCAGAAGCATCGTGATTTCCCAAGCTTCAATATCCCCAATCTAGTTCACCAAAGCCATCCTTCAGTCTTAAGAAAAATCTACACTTTATTTGCGCATCCAGACTCCAAAAAATGACCCGCTGGATGGGGGCCCACATTCTGGGATAAGAACTTTTAGAAAAAATGTTTCATCAGTTGTCTTCTAAGCCTCTACAGGGTACATTCATCTTCAAATTTATCTTCGTTGCTTTAAATGTCTAATTTGAGTGTTCAGACCCTGAAATCAATTTCAGATGTCTCTGGGGAGCCGGAACAAATAGCTTGCCTGCACTGTATTAAGTTTGGGATGGGGAGGGGTAGAGACAGCATCTCTCACACACTATCAGGGAGAGGAATATGACAGCAAAAAGAGAAAGAAACTTGACATGTTTTGGGGTACATTAGCATCGTTTAACTATTAATAATACTTAGCATTCATTATTCACAGAACAAGACAACCCGACTTTGACCTCACTTTGGAAAACAACGTATTGATTGGTATGAGGAAAGCATTGCAGTTAGCCTGAGGTGGGTCAGAGTCACCGCCTGCCCTGGAAACTGGAGGTTTAGCTCCTGGTCCCTTCATTCATGCGAACCTTATGGTAGACAGGCTTCGGGGGCCAAAATGTTCCAGGCATGCGGACCCGAGCGTGACTGCTCCTTTGTCAGAACTTGGTGGACACAATAACAATAGCAACAATAATAACAAATCCTATTGCTTCCAGGGAACGCAGCGATGAGATGACTTTTCTGATGCTGAAATCTATTAACTCCCATGGAATAAAAGTGTTTGCCCATCAGGGCCAGCAAGGAGAACTTATACCAAGGGAAGATGTTTGCTATTAAAGTACTCAAGCTCAGGAAAAAAAAATACAGTTCTTCAATCCCAGGAATGCGTAGCCAGAGGAAATGTTTCTGAGCTTGTGAATAGGGATGTTTCACTGAAAGAGAAGCTTTGGTCCAGGGAGAAAAAATACTTTCTACTGTGGCAATGAGAGGGGCCCAGTGGAAAGTGGTAGGGAAGTCTAGATCCAGGGCTTGGGAAAGTTGGGGGGAAACTTCTCCCTCTCACTTCATCCATTTGGTAATACATAGGTTCCCAGCACCCACTAAGTGTTAGAGATATTTGTTGTGCCAGACTAAAAACAAATGCTCACTTCCAGCAAGATATCCACATCTTGATCCCTAGAACCAGTGAAAATGCTATCAAGTATGGAAATAAAGTCTTTGCAGATGGGTAGGTGTGTTCAGTTAAAGACCTTGACGTGAGGAATTATCTTGGTCCTGGTGGGTCCTAAGCCCAAGCACAGGGACCAGGGAAGTAGCTCAGTGGCGCAGTGCCTGCCTGGCAAGCACAAGATCTTGAGTTCAATTCCCTGTAACCTCCCACCAAAAAAATACAACTTTCAACCGAGCACAAGTGTCTTTGTAAGAGGAAAGAACCTTGCCTGCGTGTCTGTGCAGGAGAAGGTGGTGTGAGACAGAACAAGCAGAGCTTGGAAGATGCTGACCCCCGAAGACTGCGATGATGCGGCCTCAGACAAGGCATGCCATCAGCCACCAGAAGTTGGAAGAACTAAGAAATGGATTCACCTCAAGGGTTCCCAGAGGGAGCAATGACCCAGCAAACAGCTCAGTTTCAGTCCAGCGATAGGAATATTGGGGTCTCTGAATTCTGGAACTATGAGAGAATAAAGTGTGTGGTAATTTGCTACAGGAGCCCCCAGGAAACCAATGCATCTTATATTAATGTGTTCATATTACAAATGTCATTTTAAATGATATTTTAAATGATTCATTTCAGGGTCCGATTAATTAGAGTTCTTAGGAAAGTCTTAGCATACCTGGGTTCGCACTTCACTTTCCATTGTGTGAGTTATACCACCCAGGCTGTATCATTTTATTACTTTGATTTTCTGACTTGGAATCTGTAAATGAGAAGCAATCATTCCTGTCCTGTCTCCCTCAAAATGATCTTTTAAAAAGAGGTCTGAGGTTGACAGGGGAGTTTTCTTTGAAGATATGATTTGCTTGAGTCCCACTCTCAAGTGCCAGCTGGTAGCAGAGGCGAACATGACTTTGGCCATCAAAACACCCACTCTTCATTATTCTATTTCTACCGAAAACTTAATCTCCTCTTCAAAGCACATAAACATGGTGATTGTTACTTGGTTGTGAGTCTTGTGTCTCTGTTTGTTACTTTTTTCTCATTGCTAAGACAAAATACCTGATACTCAAAATTAAGGAAGCAAAGGTCTACTTTTCTCACAGTTTGTGGAGGTTTCAGTCCATATTCAGCTGGCTCCAAGGCAGGGTGACCTGGCACGGGAGAACTGTTCAAGGCAATGAAAGACAGCAAAACCAACAAGAGCAAAAAGGGAGGAGTAAAAGAGCAAGCCTATTTCCCTCCATTATATTGTATGTAGGCTCCCCACCCCTGGGTGAGTGCAGCACCCACACCCATAATCCAAGCATTGGATTATGAATCATCAGGAACTCTAGAAACTTGCCCCCATGATTACACGAGGCCTCAGGGGGACATCTAGACACAAACCATAACATTCTGCCCCTGGTCACCCAAAGACTCATGCACATCTCTTTATGCAAAAGATGTTTAGTCCAACTCCAAGAGTTACCAAAGTCCTAACTAACAGTTTAAGCTGAAAAGTTCAAGTTCCAAGTCTCCTCTGAGATTTAAGGTAAACTCCTAGCTGTGAGCCCCTGTACAAATGAAAAGAAAGTTAAACACTTCCAGCATTCAATGGCACAAGGTAGACATTTCCATTACAAAAGTTACAAACGGGAATACAAAGGAATGGGACCAAAGCAAGTCCAAATCGAGGAGAGCAAACATTAAGTCCTGTAGTTCCATGTGCATTATCTGAGGCAATCTGTGGCAAGTTGTGAGCTCCAAAGGGCTTGGGGAAGCAGGCAGAGGACCATGTGAAGGATATCACAATTTGCATCAGGGGAATTGGAAAGATTCCAGGCAAACGCAGTGGACTTGAAAACCACTGAATCTGGACCAGGAGGCTGGATGAACTCCTGGCCAGGGCTGGGGAGGGTAGAAGTTAGGAGCAGAGATCTTGGATGAGGACCCTGATTTTACATCTCAGGTCTTCCATTTTCCAGTTACAATGATAGGACACCCAAAGACATCCCACTGTGTCCCTCAACAAAAATATCAGAGCTCCCTACTTCCACTAGCAAAGCTGCTTCAGGTAGGATAGTAAATGACATAGTCACTGACTTCCCACTGTGTGTCTAACCGACTTGTGTCTATGATTTTCAGTTCCTTCATTTGTTAAATGAGCAAAATGTCAATACTACTCTACTGTGTGGCTACAAGGCAAAAATAAGTAATTTAT
>RJWM01004700.1:0-39405 GCA_004363535.1 Dasyprocta punctata
AATCTTACATGTCTATATCTGTCAATATCCCCAACCCCTAGGAAGGTAATGATATGCAATATTGTAACTACTGCCAAACTTCAACCACCTCAGTGTGTAAACCTACAATGTTATCATATCAGATCTGTTGTTGTTGTCTGTCTTTTTTGACTTTTATTTCTAGCTTCTGTATCTATTTTCTCTTAAATAAAAAAAAAAATAATCTAATTCAGGAAGCTTGTCACTTCTGCTTCCTGTTCCTATGTTTTCCTGTAATTTTACCTTCCACTGCCCTTACTGTTCTCTTGATATGGGTGTGTTTGCGTGAACATCAGACTTCGCGTGATACCCTAATACATTACAGAATATACAGTTTTTCCCCTGAAGAACTTGGGGATGAACTAGTCTAAGAGAATGTAATGTTACATGAAAGTAAACTTAAATTGTGGCCCAGTCTAGAAGCTGTGGGAGACAAAAGAATTGGATTGGGTTTGGATGCGCTGATTTCCTTGTTCATTGTTTTCACACCATCTTAGATTTCAGGGTTAGCAAGTTGGTTCCAAGCTAGGTGCAGTGAAGGGTTTTAATTAGCCTATTAAGCTCCACTAATGTCTTGTAAGCTCATTCAAGTGAGAATGGCAGATATATCAGTTCCACCTTGGACCCTGCCACAAGGAGCATTGTGTTTCCAGCCTGTTATTTATAGTTCTCACAGTGGGAATTGGCTGATTCAGCAACACACAGCTTTTTGTGTTTTGTCTAAAATGCAAAGAAGCATTCCCGCAGATGATGTCTACAAAATTGGCCTTCGCCACTCCCAAAATTCACAGCCCCTGTCTGAAATCATAAGCTCAAACTGTACAGAAATTACTTCTTTATCATTTTTACTCTAATATGTAGTCACATGCTTCCTAAAGTGGTCAAACTTTTAGTTGGCTGACAGTACATAATTGCATTTGACATAGAGAGTCTGTTTCTGTTTCTGTTTTTGTTTGATTCTTTATTGGTTTTGTTTGTTTTGGTTGCTGTTTTGTTTTGCAGAGTTTAGTGTTCTAGGAGTTGATAAGCCAAGAGACTAGGATTCATTCATTCATTTTTATGGTAAATATTTACTTAAAAACATACTTTGTTCTGGTCACTTTTATGAGCCCCAGAAGATGCAATATTGAACAATACTGAAAAAAAATTTTCTCCTAGACCTTGAACTGTAGTGGAGGGGAGAAAAATAATACAGAAGAAAACAGCAGTGGTGATATGTGTTATGCTAAAACAAAGACGGGGTGATGAGTTTAGGATTGAGTGGGAGTGGAGCTAAGATTATGTGGTCAGAAAGTAACTGGAGCAGATGATGTTTTAGTTGAGAGCTGAATGCCAAGAAGCCAGCCACGCAAGGGTTCAGGGATCAGGAATACCAGCACGAAGGGACAGTGTAGGTAGAGATAAGAGAGCAGTGAGGCTGAGGCATGCATGGCATTGGGGCTGGAAACGATGGTATGAGCTGGATTAGAGCACAGCTGGGTCATGGACAGCCAAGGGCAAATGTGTGAATCTTATTCATGTGGAGAGGGAGTCAATGGGAGCTGCTAGGGAAGATGTGTGTAATGAGGAGCTCCACTCCAGATGTTATTAATAATGGACTTTTAGGAGAAAAGAGGAAAAGCAAGAAAGAGAAACACTTGCACCGCTTCAACTAAGAGATGACTGTAGCAGTGAAAATGTTAATTCTATTACTCATTTGTTTATTGATTTTAAAAAATACAAAGCATTTTAACTATTTTTAAGTGATGAAGTACATTGAGTATAATACTGTTGTGAATTTGTAGACATTATCCATCTCCAGAATTATTCCATCATTTCAAACCAAAACTCTTTATCAGTTAAACAGTAAATCGCCTTTGTTTCTTCCCTCGAGCCCATGGGAACCACTATTCTATCTTCTATCTCTGTGAATTTGAGTGTTTGAAGTACTGCATATCACTGGAATGGCACAATAATGGCCTTTCTTGTCTGGCTTATTTTGGTTGGCATAGTATCTTCAGGATTTATCTATCTACAGCAAGTGTTAAAAAGTCTGTCCTTTTAAAGGTCAAATAATATTCCATTATGCATATGAATTACATTTTTTTATCCACTCACCCACTGTGGGACACTGGGTTGCTCCCACTTTTAGTTACTGTGAATAATGCTATTGTGATCATGGGTGTACAGGTATCAGTGTGAGTTCCTACTTTCCACTTTTGCGTATAAACGTGGAAGTGGAACTTCTGGACCATATGATAATTCCATATTTAATTATCTGATGAAACCCCACACTATTTTCAGTAGATTTATTTTAAAGGTAGATTTGTGTCAGGTGTTATTTTTAAAGCGTTGGTATTATTTTAAAATGTTAGTGTCACAAGGGATATAGCTCAGTGGCGAAAGCGCCTGCCTGGTAACTGTGAGGTTGTGAGTTCGATCTCCAGTACCAAAAATAAAATAAAATAAAAGAAAAGAAAAGAAAAGAAAAGAAATATTTATATTAGGAGTTAAGATAAAGGAAAATTAAGAACAATCACAAGATTATCACTTTTTAAATGGGGAAATAATAGGGCTGTATACTGGGGTAAGGAGTCCTGAAATAAGATAGCTTTGGTGTTTCTGTGGGGGTGAGATTGCCAAAGGATTTTAAAAGTTTTGTTTAGGATGTATTACATTTGTCATAGCTGTTAGATAAACAGGTGAGACCAACAGACAGGTAGTTTTATGTGCTAATCTGAAATCCAGGCTTTATAGGGACTATGTTTCATATATGTGATTATTTGATACACAAGTAATATTTAAAATCACAGAATTAAATGAATTTTAATGAGTATATTTATATAGAAGATTGAACCTAGAATGTTAACAACTGACAATGAAAGAGATTGAGAATAGGAGACTTTGGTTTGTAAGTAAAAGGTTACAGTTTCAATTACTGGTGTTCTCAGTGTGGCACATAAACCAATTTGGAAATTGTATTGGCCAGCAGGTCACACTGGTGAGAGGGTGGGCTCTAGTCCTGACTAGGGGATGATGAAGAATTGAGATGAGGGTAACAGTTGGGGTGGGGTAGATGAAGGAATTGTTGGAAGTAAGCGAAGAAACTGCGGGCCCCGGGTTTTGGATGGAGAATCCCTGTAGATCTGAATTCACCTAGAGTGATTAAAAAAAAAAAAGTGAGAAGGAGCTTATCATTAGCGGCCTGCAAATGGTACAAGATATGTTCAAAATCTATGGTGAATGTTTAAATTTTAAAGATTTTATTACAGGGAAGACACTTTGCTATTAATCCCCCTCAGAATACTCACTCTCATTTGCCCTCTCTTGTGTCTTTATATAGCGTGATTAAAAAAAAGAAAGAAAGAAAGAAAACAATGAGTGTTGGCTCCTCAGTGCTACCCAGCAGAAGGATAGGCTCGTAAAACTATGACAGCATGTCCTCACCCAGCTCTGGCACTATGTAACTTGGCTCTTCCCCAATGTCAAAATGACCACAAAAGGCGAATGTTTTTAACAGTCAGGACATTGAGGCAGCCATCACAGCACAACTAAAGACATTAGTGAAAGGAGATTCCCAGAATCACTACAGAAAGTGACAAGAACAGTGGGATACATGTGTTCAGACTGAGGGGTGTGCTTTGAGGGAGATTAATGGCCATGTGTCTTTTACTGCAATAATCTTTGTAACATGTAAACATCCACTGGATATTTCAATTACACTTGCTATGTAGTCTATAAAACTTTCGTATATGAGTAACAAAATATTCTGTCAGTGAATGGTAAGTATTGCACTTTTGCTGCTCTTTTTCATTCATAGAGGAGCTATTAAGAGGTTTACATTTTTAAATCAGGTTGGCATTTTTGCATTTGGACAGTGTCTGATTTCTGAATATGACTGCACATCAGAAAACCTTGGAGGACTGTTTGGTTTTGGTTTTGCCTGGTTCTGACCACAGACAGTTTAATATTTAGAATGGTGCTAAGCCAGACAATCTTTACTGTTCCAAGCTTTCTTTCCAGGTAATTTCAAAGTGTATTACTGCTTTCTAAGCACTAAATTAAACCATAGAACAGCCTTAAATGAAAAAAAGATCATTTGAGAACAAGTTATTTCATATTTAGATTTACTTGGAAAAACTGAATGCATACTGGAGGAAGGAAATGGAGCTAAAATTCTAAACTAGAAATTCTCAACTTGTTCTAGCAGTAGTTTTAATATAGCATACTGTATTTCTTTTCATTTTCCTTCTTCTCACACACAAATAAGCAATTTTATATTTCAGTTTTCCCCACAGTGACAGTAATCTTCTCTGTAGTTACCTCATTATGTTCTGGAGACACTGTAGAGTTGTAAATCTAAGCTTCTGTTATTTGTTTTATATGTTTCAAATTCGCTTATTGTTTTACATTTTTATTGGATTTCCCTCATATTTTTTCTCTAAGTTTGTAATGAACTTGCCCCCCCATCACCACTTTATGCCTTTACGGCATGGTTCCTCATGAAGCTTTCTCATCTTCTCTAACCCCAAAAGACTGTGCTTCATTTATTTTTATGTTATCTAAGTAGAGTGACTTACCAAGGTAGACAAACATTTGCTGAATGAGCGAACAAAAGTTTTGAAGAAGTAGCACAATAAACTGTTACTTCTCTGATCTCTGTATTATTAAGTCTCAAGGTAGTTCTGGGAAGTTCAGTAGACACAATGCTGTGTAAATTCAAAAAAAAAAAAGAAAAATAATATTCAGGGACTTAAAGTAAACTCATAAAACATCAAATTAACAGCAATTCACGTTTCCCAGAAAGTTCTCATAATTTAGGCCAAAAAATCTTGCTACTGATTGTGCCACACTCAACTCTTTACTTTGATTCTCACTGAATGTAAAACTGAAAAAGGCAGAAAGGGCCTAATGCCTAATTAATCTCTAGCTGGAGGCTGCAGAAAGGTTTGATGTGTGCACTCTGACCTGTACTGTTAGGATCTGCCTTTTGAGTGCACTAGAATTACTCTGGGTGTCATTTAGTGACCACCAAGTGCTGTGAATCTAAGTGATGGAGTATGACATTAACCAAGATGGCCTCCCTGACATCAAGGAATTTGAGAATGTAGGTGTGATAAGAAAAAGTGAACATATATGTGACGCCCTTCGTGGTGGAAGAGATACACTGTGTAGTGAGAACACATAGCAGGGTCACTGGGCCTAGCATTGGAAAGTCACCATCATCTCCCTGCAGGAAGTAGCATCTGAACTATGAGGCCAAGGATGAATCTGCACGATCTGATGGCAATAGTGAGAGGGGGTGACTTGGGCCAGGAAGTAGCAGCTCTGGAGGTGAGGAGCGAGGGGCTGCAGGGAACGTTTGGAGGACCGCATGTGCATCTGTGCACTGGGCCACAGAACTACATCATGATAGGGCTTTTCACCTCATGCATGAGTTTGGACTTGACAATTCCTGAAGTAATGTAATTTATGTAAGGGTTTGGAGTGGAATCTACAGTATTAGAATAGTACTTTGCCACAGAAACCTACAATTAAAAGTCCCCTTATAATTCTCTCTTTTTTTAAAACAAATTATATCATTCACCAGGGAAAATTTTGCCACAGATATAGATCAGTAGTCTGTGGATCCAGAAATAATTTTAATGACCTAACAAATTTAATGAAAAGGTTTTCAAGACCTACAAGGTAATCCATGTCACCTGGGTGTTGGATGCAGCATGCACTTACTTCTGTTTGTAGCCAGGTGACTGTAACCCAATATTATTTAAAAAAAAAAAAAAGGCTCCTGATAGCCTTATCTGTTGGAGGTTAAGGTCACTTTTTATCCTAGCAACATAAAAGCCACTTGACAAGGCTGAAAATGCATTCCCAAAACCTGTTTCAGAAGTTCTTCCCTGATGGCTTCTGTGAGTCTCGGCTGAAGGGCTTTTAATGGTGCATTAGGGAAGGGCAATGAAAATCTGAGAGCCTGGAAGTAAGGGCTGTTTTACAGCACAACGCTATTCTCAGATGAGGAGAACTGCTTAGTGTATTATTTGTTTCATGAGAATCTGAAAACTCTGTTTACTAACAAACTACTCCCTTCACTGGAAGACAGTGTTTTTTCTCTCTGCTATGGGCTGCTGGTTTGTCTGCTTGTTTGTTTGTCTTTGTGCTGGAGATTGAACCCCAGGCCTTTGCACTGACCTCTGTACATATGCCCATTTTTTTTTCTTATTGTGATACATGATCTCACTAAGCTACCCACACAGTACTCTTTAACTTCTCATCCTTCTGCCTCAGCCTCCAAACTGCTGGGGAATAGAAATTTTTACTTTTATTTTATTATTTTTAAAAAATAGTGGACCAGAGATTTAGCTCAGTGGCATAAGTGCCTGCCTGGCAGGCCAGAGGTTGTGAGTTCAATCTCTGGTACCAAAAAAAAAAAAAAAGAAAAGAAAAGAAAAGAAAAAAAAGGTGTTAGAGCCGGGCGTGTTCGGGCAAGCCTTTAATCCCAGCACTCGGGAGGCTGAGGTAGGAGAAGCGTTGTGAGTTCGAGGCCGGCTTGGGCTACAACATGAGCACAAGGCCGGCCTGAGCTAAATAGTGTAACCCTGCCTCAAAAAACCAGGGCCGGGAGTTTGGCTCAGTGGCTTAAGCACCTGCCGTGGCAGGTGCGAGGTTGTGATTTTGATCCTCAATGCTGCAAATAAAAAAAAAAAAAAAAAAGGTGTTACTTGCAGTACATAAAAAGGTGTTTTGATAGGTATATACATGATGAAATGAATACTGCTGCCAAAAATTAACATATCCATCTTGACACAATTACCTTGTTTTTCATTATGGTGAGAGCACCGAAATCTACCCTCTTAGTAAAGTCCCAGTATATATCATTAACTATGGTCATTGTGCTGTACACCGACATATGCAGGAATAATTATAAAGCAACTAGAGGCACTAAACTATCATCCTAAAAGAATGCCAAATTTCTAGAAGTTTTAAATATAACCACAGTATAGACCATATTTCCCCATTTTATAGAGTCTTGAAAATTTATAGGTTCTATGTAACTTTGGGGTTACACAGAAAAATGCTAATTAACATTATTAATGCTACTTTATGGCAATTTAGATGCCTCATAAGATCCTATGAACCATTATTTATATGCTTAGATTTAATACGTTATACCAAATAAGAGTCTGAGTTTTTGAACAGAGAGACCCACATCTTCCATTTACTAACTCTGTGACCTTGGGTAAAGTCTCAGTCTTCTGACCCACAAGTTGGGCATATGAACGGTAACTGTCTCATAGGCTCTCTGTGAGAACTGAGATTGTGAGAGAAGTGCCAGTACATTGTTTAGACACTAATTAGTACTCTTATGCATTTCAGCCTTTATCCTTTAGCTCTGTTTGTTTGTTTTATTATGGACAACTTTCTCCTTTTTTTTATTCCCCCAGGGATATGAAGCCTGATAATATTTTACTTGACGAACATGGTAAGTAAATGATTTGTTTGCAGTTAACTACATGCCATGAATGTAGAACAAGCTATCTCCATCAAAGGGGTATTACACATGAAAGAAAGTTGATTAGTTGAGTTATACGGATAAACTAATCTTATGGGTAGGGGGAACTATACAGAGAAACTTTGCTACTTATAACAGTTACATAGTAGAAAAATATACTCTTAAATAGCATTGAGTTTACACAATGAGAAAGTTATTCTCTACCTAATTTTCTTCCACTAGCACTTCTTTAAAAAAAAAAAAACCACAGTGGTTCTGGCATTAGTTTGCCTTAATATCTTATATTATATAATCACTTCTTTTGCCCCTTAAAGACAGGGCAGGCCTCAATATTACAGTATTAGGTAGGTAATAGTACCCATCAAAGTAGTGATATTATGTTGTTATTGCATGTACTTTTGTACTTTTCTTCTTATGAAGGCAAATTGTTCTTATATTCACAGAAGAAATATCAAGTATTTTGTTAAACATTTTAGTTAAGTCATTGACTTTAAAGAAAAATATGGAGTGAATAAAAATCTATGTGGTGCCTCATTATAAAATTGATACACAGATAATGGTGATAATCATAAAGGTGGTAAGTGAATACCTTAGGTTTAAGAAACACTGATTAGCTATCCTCCGGAACAAGCCTTTTCACAGATGATTAAGTGCACATAGTCCCTCCTGGTAATCACTTTCATGTGCAGATGGATTCGTGGTGCTACATCAGGGAAGTCATAGGGTCGGGAGTTTGGCTCGGTGGCTTATGTGCCTGTCTGGCAGGTGTGAAGTTGTGAGTTTGATCCCCGGTGCTGCAAGGAAAAAAAAAAAAACATCAGGGAAGTCACATAGAGGACACAGCCTGCACATTGTGAATGTTATGGTGACACCAAGATCCCTGTCCTGTATTCAGAAAGCTGCTGGATGAGAATTCTAAATCTGCAAAACTCCTTACTTGTTCAGTTTTTACAATGAGGATTTGCACGTGGAATTCAAACTCCAAGTCCCATCCATTGCTCATCATTTATTTACCTCGCTGCGTTTTAAACCTGACCTGTCAGTCCCTGCCTGTGCCGCGGGCTGAGAAACACTTTTGTGTATGACCTCCAATCTCAAAGCACAGGGCCATTATTTATTTATGGACTGTCTAAAAAGATTTCTTCCACTTTTCTTCTGATGTCTTATTTCTTTCTTACCTTTACTGCTTCTGACATTTGTGAACAGATTTCTGAATCTCAGGAATGTGAGCAATGGTGAGACTTAGCGTGAAGGTGACTCTCACAAAAACACCAGCTATTCCTGCCTTAGGTAGAAGGCCGATTCCTCTCCTGCTCAGCTTTAAATAAACTCTGCAAAGCTTTAAACTCATAGAGAGGTGGCCTACAGAAGTGAACTTAGAAGAAAATTTGCTTATTTTGGAACTAAGAAGAAAAGTGCTCTGTGCCTAGCGCAAAACTTTCTGACAGTGCTTGACTGGCTAAGAAGCAGCAGGTTGGGGTTTAGTTTCACCTGGCCCTCGGCCAGGGCCCTCTGGCTATGGCACCTGTTGCTGCATCATGTGTACAGCCCCTGAGTAGAGCTAGATAGACCATATCAAGCAAAACTTTTCCGATGTTTATCTTTCATTTTAAGAACAGGGCTTTAGTCCTGGGTCTCAGGCATGTTTCATCTTTCCTCTACTATGAGAGCATCCTATTCTCCTTTACCCATCTTCTTCCTCCTCCTTATTTCTTGGCAACTTGCTGATTGTAGATGAGGAACAGGGTGAAGAAATCTATTAACTTTCAGATATAACCACACTTAGACACTACCCTGAAAGTGAAAAACTGTAGCAGTGTATTCGTGGGCATGGATTCTGGAGCCAGTTTGGTTTAGTTCAAAGCCCCATTCACGTACCCACTAGCTCTGAAAGCTTTGGCAAGGTTTCTAAACATTCTCCATGTCTTGGTTTCCTCAGGGATCAAAGGGGTACTTTCTTCTTAGGGCCACTTTAGGAATGACTGATATAATAGTTATAAACTGCTTGATGAAATATCCACCACAAAGTAATCAGTCACTATGCTTCCCAAGAGGTAGTAGTTGCTTTCTGCCCTTATGATGGAAGCTTGGACTACTTGTTTCATGTGTCTTTGTCTAAGCTAGCATGTATCTATCTATGTCAGATAGTCTGTGAAAGCTGAATACTTATTTATATTTCCTAAATAATTATTTCAGTTCCAGAAGAGATATACCATATGCTTGTCTGCTTGTTAGAGCATATATTGTAGCAGTTTTACTTAAGTCTTGATCTTCTGGTAACTTTACTTTCAGTGGCCTATTCTGCTTTTCTTCATGTGTAGAGGAGGCTAAAGTCACTGTTTATAGCATTTTTATTCTTGCTGGGGCTGGGGCTCAGTTGTTTAGGAACTGTGAGCTTTCATCCCAGTATATTTGAGAGGCAATTCTAGTCTACATCTGTTATCTGGTGTATTACTCACAATGACCCTTTCACTTTCAAGTTCTTGACTTGAACAATGGACCTAAAAGAGGCTTTTCTGTCTTATTGTCCATTCTCAAACTAAAGTTGACCATTATTTCTGTCAATGAAAGAAAAAGATGCCTTGGGAGGACTGTGTATGAATAGGATAGAAACAAGCAAACAAAAATATTGAGAGCCACTCTCTAAGTATTAGCCTAGGGATTCCATTCTGGAAAACAAAAACATTTTTTGAGGTCACTTTGATTGGTTTTGATTCTGAAAAGCTAGGATTTCTGACATTGCTCAGGAACCATAATTAATCTTGTTTAAGTGAAAAACTTCCTGATCCATCTCCTCCCAACTCATTATTATTGCTTGTGTGAGAAACACTGACCCACAAATCAATGTCTGCCTTTTGGAGCATATGCTGATCTGATATTGTATGTGGAGCTCATATTCGAAGTCCTCACTTGTATTTTCAGTCACATTTCCCCATTGCTGGGCAATCCTCCCGGCCTCTTATGTGAGGATATTAGCAGGTATAGAGTGGCCACCTATGTCTTGATATTCTTCCCTTGCCTGTGCTTCTAAGTGAGCATTGTGTTAGAACATGTGACTTTTATTGTAATCCATTCACTAGCAGAAACTTTGTTTTATTCTTATTGAATCATATTATTCATGATCACCAAAAATATTGACATTTAATTGAAATGGCTATTATATGGAAAGTCTTTCCATAATGTGAATGAAAATTCCTTGTACATCAGAATTCGTTATAAAAAATGTTTTTAATTCAGAGCATATCTGATACTGATTTCCCCAGATGTCTCATTTACTAGCTCAGAGCCAGGATGGTATCAGATGTTGGATGACTCATAACCAACTGTCCTGATAATATATTTTCATATTCTACAAATTTAAGTGCTCCATCCAATTCTATCATTCTGTAGTGTCTAAAATTCTTGGGTTTTTCTTAAATTATTCATGAAATAAACACTGCCTCTAGATGAGCAATAATGTCTGCCTGACATATCATGACAATTACGGAATCATCTATAATATAGGTTTCTTAATATCATCTCTTGTCATAAGAAGAGGCATAAAACGCAGGCTGGGGTGTGAAGAAGAACTGAGCTTGCCGTTTTAACAGCTTCCTCCTTGCAGAGTCCCAAAATGTTTCTAAAATTCAAGTAGATGGGGTTTTTTAAAAGTGTGTATATAATGCAGAATATTGCCCTTCCCCCCAGATAATCAGATTTATTAGTCTCAAGTAGTGCCTAAGAATATGTAGCTTTAACAAACACCACAGGAAAGTTGTGGTGCACATACTCTACACACCCGCAAGTCGGGGAGGGTTTTAAAAGTTGAGGATAGCACCAACTGATTTGTTATTGTTCCCCAGAGTATTATGTTAATGAAAAAGATCTTCAGACCTAGTGCAGGCAGTAAGAAAAAGTGCAGCTAATGAGAACAATGATGGCTGAATTCAATGACTCGGTAAGATGAATTCAGATTTTTAATGTGATCCTGTGTCTCAAGCCACAGAGGTTAAAAAAAAAAAGGAAAGTCAAAAGCTTTCCCCAAGGGCATTAGATCAGGAAGTTTTTAGTCTTATACCTGAATAACTTAACACATAAAGATCCTGGTTTTTCACTGTGAGAGATTTTGCTCCACTGCCTCTCCCTGCTGCGAAATTTGGCGATGTCTGGAGACACCACTAATTAGGAAGACTACAGCCAGGAGTAGGAAGTGCTTTTGGAACCCAGTGGGTAAAGGCCAGGGATGCTACTAAATATTCAGTAATACACAAAGCAACCCTCAATAGTAGTGAGGTTGAGAAATTCTGTTCCAAGGGTCACTTAGGTCCTAGATTTGTGGAAATAGCCATCCCCATTCTTCATAGGGAATTCCTGCTTTCTTCAATCAGCAGACTAAACCCTCCTCTGGATACAGCACTCAAATTCACTTTCACAGCACAGAAAGGAAGCCAGCAGGTGTTACCAGGCTGAGCAAAATATGGCAGCATCTGCAGGAACTGAGGCTTAGGGTCACTATTCATTGACCTGTGAAGTCCAAATTCATCATTTAGCTTAAAGAGCACCAACCTAGAGTAGATCATGGGCCTCAAATAAGTTATCCCCATTCTTTACTAGGCGTTCTAGCAGGTAAAAAAAAAAAAAAAAAAAAAAAAAAAAAAAAAAAAAAAAAAAAAAAAAAAAAAAAAAAAAAAAAAAAAAAAAAAAAAAAATGAAACAACTCTGAGCCAATCAGAATGTAGTTGCTTCAAGAATTATTCCCTTCTTTGGTCATGTCGTATAACACCCATCAAGGGGTCATAGACCAGACTTTAGATCTTACTCTAAGTCTGCTACTTCTAAGACATGTGAACTTAACCACAAATAACTCAAATATAAACTAAGGACTACTTTATTTGGTTAAAAGAGAAGGTTTGTGTGATGATATCTTGAAAACTGAGTTAACCATACAAATGTAAATGTTACTTGAAAGATAAATATTTAATATTCTGTCAACCAAATTCAACAGATACAAATATGTAACTAAGATCCAAACCTGGTATGAAGCTGGGACTTCTTTCAAAACAGTGATCTCAAACTTTGTTGGGTATCAGAATCACCTGAAGGGTTTCTTTAATCACTAAGAGCCCACCCCAGAGCTCTGATTCATTAAATCTAGAGGAGCTCCAAGAATGTGCATTTCTAACACGTTCCCATGCGGCACAGATGCACCTTATCTGGAGAATGCAGATAATTTTAAAACATCCTTTAATTCTACTTCTACAGGATCACTGAAAATCTTAGGACCGAGATTAGAAAAATCTTTGCAGGCTAGCAAAGAAAATTGTTTGCTTGGCTGCTGTCTTAGTTACTTTTCACTCATTGTTGAGACAGAATACCTGACACCCAAAATTAGGGAAGGAAAGGTTTATTTCTTACAGTTCTTGGAGGTTTCAGTCCATATTCAGCTGGCTGCAAAGCAGGGTGGCATGGTGGGGCAACCATTCATGGCAGCTGCTGAACAGCAACCCATGAACCGGTCAGAGAGGGAAAGCATGCCGTATTCCTGCCCTTACACTGTATGTTGGCTCCACCTCTGGGCGGGTGCAGCACTCACATCACCAATTCCAGCACTAGACAATAAAACAATCAAAATGCTAGGCTCAGCCATGTCCATGCCATGATTACATGAGACTTAGCAGGGCCATAGGAATATGAACCATAACATTCCACCCCTGGACCCCCAAAGACTCGTGTGCATCCCTTATACAAAAGACATTTAGTCCATTTCCAAGAGTTGCCACAGTCTAACAGTTTCAGCATTGCTGAAAAGTCCAAGTCCCAAATCTCCTACAATATCTAAGGCAAACTCTTACCTGTAAACCCCTCTACAAGCAAAAATGAGGTTAAACACTTCCAACATGTAAAGGCACAAGATAAACATTACCTTTCCAAAAGTTACACACAGGGGAATACAAAGCATTGGAACCATAGCAAGTCCAAAATCCAGCAGGATTAGCATTAAGTTCTGTAGTTGCAGATCTAGCATCTGAAACAATCTGTGGCAAATTGTGAGCTCCAAAAGGCTTCAGTGACTCTGCCCCCATGGCACTTTTAGGAGTTTTAACTCCCATAACTTCTCTCTTAGGCCCATTCTGCTCAATTCTTGCAGCTTTCCTTGCATGATCCATGTTTCTGGCTTTTTCAAACTTCTGGGTTCTCCATTGCATCCCTGGCTTCACCCTTACATCTTTACATATTACCCTCTGAAGCCAAGGTGGAAGCTGCCTTAACCTTAGTATTTGTCCATTTTACTTGCACTTAAAACTAGCACCATATGGGTGCTGCCAAGGTCTGCTGTCAGTGGAAGCAGTAATCAGGCTTTCCTCTCTCTTGGCTGTAGGGGTCGAGTGCCTGGATCACTGAGCTCTCTGAACCTGATTGTGTGGAACAGATTCTCTATGCTGCCACCATTTTGAAACCTCCTGTGGCCTCTGTCACCACTCTGAACCATGATGCTCTGCAGCTTTTTCCTCCAAGCAAACTCTTTCACCTTTGCTGGCTTGAGGCTGTGACAGGTGGAGACCTGCTGCTTTCTGGGATGGTCTCAGGCCATCTTTTTTATTTCTTTGTTCCTTCTCAGCAGTAGAGTCTCAGCTCTATCTTTACAGTCCTCAGTTTCCTGGCCAAACTCATAATATTTCAAATCATCCTGCTGGACTCTTTGCTCTTGATTCGCAACATAAATCTGGCTTAAACCCTCCAACAATAGCCACGCTATTGCCTCAACATTCGACTGCCTTAAAATTTCCTTTGCCAGATTAATCAGTCCATCACCCTTAATCTCAGTCTCAGGTAAAGTCTCTGGGCACGAGCAGAATGCAGACAAACTTTCTGCCAAGCCATAGCACACATCATGTGAAGTCCAACAACCAATGCAGTCTTTCTTCCCAGCAGACGCCTCCTGAGCCTGGTCTTTACTGGCAGGCTTTCTATCAGCCTTCTGGTCTTCTGAGCTCTGATCAGAATCTCCCATATGGAACAGCCTAAGCTGTTCCAGAGTCACTCTTTCAGGTGACATCTCCGAACCTTTCCAAACTCTTCCCATAAGCCATTTCCAGAGGCTCTTGAACCACATGATCAGGAATAGTTACTTCAATGACCCCACTCCACTGGTACCAAATTCTGTCTTAGTTATTTTTCACTCATTGCTGAGACAAAATACCTGACGCCCAAAATTAGGGAAGGAAAGGTTTATTTCTTATGGTTCTTGGGGGTTCCAGTTCATACTCAGTTGGCTCCAAGGCAGCATGGCATGGCAGGGCTGCCATTCATGGCCACTGCAACAGCAAGACGAATAGGCAGGAGAGGAAGACACGCCTTCTTCCCACCCTTACACTGTATGTCAGCTCCACCCCTGGGTGGGTACAGCACTCCCATCACCAATCCCAGTGCTGGACAACAAACTAATCACAAATGCTAGACTCAGCCCAGGAGCCATAGGAATTTAAACCATAACAGCTGTTCTTATGATCACCTATGAAGTTTGTTTTTAATGCAAATGCCTGACTCTCCCATCAGTCCTTCTGCATTGGAGTCTTAAAGAAGTAAAGCCCAGGCATGTGTAATTTGCAAAACTACAGTGGAGTTTCTAATAATGATTAATATCAACAATTGAACACTTACTGCTAAATCCTGTGTCATGTCACTCATTGTATTATTTTGTTTAATCTTCCAATAACTTTACATTATGAAAGACTGTTAATATCAGAGATCGTAGGTGACTTTTTCAAGGTATTATAGCTAGTTACTGGTAGAACCTGGACTGGACTCCATATACAATTGTCTGTCTCCAGAGAACAGCTCTTAACCACAGAGTTTCCACCCAAGCTATTTCACCCAAACCTTTTGAATCACTGTTCCAATTCTTTGATCATTAATCAGCAAAAGAGAGGGGAGCAATCCCCAAGACAATCTGCAGTATGATAGGCAAAGTTACTAAAATCATCTGTTGGTTCCCTTTAGGTGAGAATACCTTAACTTTTAGTTAGATGAGCGCCACTTTTACCTTGGCAAAATATTACCACATAAGCAAAAAGAAAACACTTTCTGCACAAAATGGAACCCTGGAAGTGAACTTTATCCTTGGCAGTGGGCTGGATGCTCTCAGGGAGCCTCTCACAATGTTTGGAGTGGGGAGTGTGGACAGTGGCTCTGACAGAAGAACCAGGTACTCCCACTCCAATTGCAGCCCTGTTTCTGTAAAACCACAGACACATGCAAATGGAAACAGCAACATGGCAAGAGCCCCAGAAAGCAGGTGGCTCTTGAGCCAATCGCTAAGGTAACGGGCCTACTGCCTGGACTTCTGCCTTTTTCTCTCTTCCAGTTGTAAATGGGAGCACCTGGAGCACTTTGTAGGGGGTGGTCCCTGCTGCACTTAATTCTTAGGCCCATACCACATTTGAGTCCAAGGAGACCTTAGCAATCATTTCTTCTACCCATTCTTTTTCTTGTAAAGGTGATTGTAAGTTTAATCTAGGAAAATGACTGAAAGTCTACTATGTGTCAGGGATGGAGTTCAGGGCAGAGCCTGGGTCTCTTTGCCCCTAGTCGAGTGCCCTTCATTCAACCCCTTTAAAACAAAAGCTGATGTTTCTCCCCTGCTTTTCCTGGGGGTCAATTATTTTGTTGGTGACTGATGAAGACAACTTGAACTGCCCACCCCCAATGCTAATAGCATTTCAAAACAACCAGGAGACCAAAGACTATTTCTTGACCAAAAATATATGTATCTGCACTTCTGTCTGCCTATAGTATTTTTATTTATATTTATTTATTTATTTATTTTTATTTTAAAGAGAACTAAAAAACAATAACAACAATATAGAATTTCAAAAGAAGATTACAGGAAATTAACAGTGGTTATTATGTTACATATTGTTGTCTTCAAAATAGTTGCTCAGATTACCAGGAATAGGCGTGCAAAATTGACCAAACAATATAAGTATTAACTATTCCTTTCAATGAACCAGTAGAATGAGTAGTACAATTATCTTAGCTATCGTGTGTGTGTGTGTGTATCTTTTTTAAGTTCCTCTAGAAGATGCTTGGAATTGTGATACGTGGAACAGCTCTTAGCTACATCTTCATGATAGTCATAGGTTAAACAACTTAAAACGTTACCAACAGACAAAATTGCCTAAGTAGAATCATCAGAGCTTAAACTCAACTACTGCGGTTAAATCTTCCAGAGGTTGAACTACAGGTTTATAGTCAGAGTTGTATCAGTGGGTATCATGTTCTGGCTGCTGGAGGGCTGCTGAATTAAGGCCATACTGGCCTTGGGGATGGAATAAGTGAGTTTCATTGCCTGTACCCCATTGCAATTAGTATACAAGGACTTACAGACTAAGTTTCCAGATGCCTCTGACCTAAAATTAGACACATAATTGTACAACTGGGTTGAATGGGACTTACCATTCTCTGTACCCTTTCGTTCCCCCCAGGGCACGTGCACATCACGGATTTCAACATTGCAGCCATGCTGCCCAAGGAGATGCGAATCACCACCGTGGCTGGCACCAAGCCTTACATGGGTATGAACTTCCTAAGTGATCACTGTGAACTAAGAGCAAAGCTTTTGTGTTTCATTCCTGTGGGTGCCATTTACTGCAGGTTAAATCTGTAGGGACTTGCAGCTAGAGAGAACAAATTCCCTTCTGATTTTAGCTGGGAGCTTCTGATTTAATGGATGTGGGGTGAGCCTCGGGATCTTCCGATAGTAAATACACAGGGTGATATTGATTCAGGAGGGCCATTTTGAAGCATTTTGAAAATATTCTTTCATAAGCTAATTAAGACAATCTCTAATTCCCAGCAAAAACTATTAATTAATTCAATAAGGGTCTACTAATTGTGTGCTTGGTAATGTTTCAGATGCTGGTGACCCAGTAGTGAGCAACACATACAAGATCTTTGCCTCACAGAATTTGCATGTTAGTGGGAGGAAGTAACAAAGAGAATCAAATTAAAAAGGAAGAAACAGTAATACATAAAATGGTAACAAGGGACCAAAGAATTATTGTATTTATAATTGACACAACACTGCATTACTTTCATGGGGCTGTCAGTTGTACAAAGTACCTTCCCAATGATGACTTTAGCTTCGATTTTATGCCACAACTTTCCCATTTGCTTTTCTTTTGAAAGATGAGGAAATTCTGCCTCAAAAAAAGGTTAAATGACTGTATAATCTTGCTTACAGTGAGACAAAGGATAGTGTGTGCTTTGATGATTTAGAATTTATTAAGGGCTAACTGTATGGTTAGGTGCAAAATTGCCAGCAAGCCCCATGCTTAATTATAGTAACATATCAGCTACAAATTCTAATTTAGTTATCAGAGGATATGATCTCTATAAAGACCTAACTTGTTGTACCTCTTGTACCCCTCAAAGTATACAGAGGGTTATCACCCTTTAGGAGGCTTTCAGTACTCAGAAAGAGGGTGTTCTTCCTTTTTGCTCCCCATTGTGAGAGGCAAGTGAGTCGGATCTCAAATAATTATCTGTAAATAATGAGGTGCCTGCAAAGAGAGGGGCCTTGCACTCCACTTTTGGTTAGATGTCTGTTTAGTTGTTGGACTTGCTGACTGGTCCCTGAGCTAGCAGACTCTAGAGGGCCACAAAGAGTTGATAAATTTGGGGTGAGTCTTAATGAGAATCCCAGGAGCACGAGACAGAAGTATACATTGAGTATGAGTATGGTTGGGGGACACAGGATGAGGCCCTACTTCACAAAAGGCCCCTCCAGCACAGGGCACCGCCCGGGATCTGGGAGGGAGGAGGTGCTGTCAGTGTGGCTTCCTGGGGACACCAGCAATCTCAGTACAACCCAACTGTATCAGACCCTCTGAGGGAGGAGTCCAAGGCATCCACTGGTTTAAAATTAAGTTCTTCATGTAATTCTGCTGTGCAGTCAGGATTGACAGCCCCTGCCAACCCTGTGGCTATGACAGCACATTTGTGTTAGGATCTCTCTGCCTCTACTATTCTTCTTCTGTGGTCTCAAATAAACAGGGCCTTCTAGGAAGCCAGAGAAAGAGCTGTGTGAGAACCAGATGTGCCCTCCATCTTTACCCCAAGGTGGGAGGATCTAGTCCACAGAGTGGAGGGGGAAAGAGTTGACTCAGTTATGAGATTAGTTTCATAGTTGATAGGGCTGAATTTGAAAGTATCCAGAGTAATAATGTGAGAAGCAAAAAGAGTTAAAATTTATTAGGTCATAAGCTGAGTGACCATGAGGGGATCCTCCATCTAGTCAAAGCAGGAGGTTAGATGTTGCACAGTGGCTGGTAGATGATAAATGAACAATGTGATTCATGCTTCTATCCTAATTAGGAAGGTATGAAAGCAGGTGAGGCTTCTGTATAATCTGCTAGGATTAAATTGGCGGTAGAATGAACTGTGTCAGCCAGTGATGATCAGAGTAACTCATAGGCAAAATATCTGAGCTTGAAAATCTAGGGCAAGAGCTATGCCACTTTCTTTTTAATTCTCTTCCATGCCCCATATCATTGGGAGAGAACTCACTACATACAAGGCCACCTCACGTCCCAACAGAAAGAAATCTATGGGAGGAAAAACAGCCTTATTTTATGTGACATTTGAATGACTGCAAATTTCTTAGTATTCAATTATCAATGAGGAAAATAAATCCTTTTGTGACTTCTAAAATAATGGACACATAAGATTCAGCCTATTTTCTGCCTAAAACCCATGGCACTCGGATGATAAAAGGGAATAGCCAAACCTGCTGGTCTGATGAGTTTAGTCCCCAGGTTTTCATATTAAGGGCTATTTTCTTGGAGCGAAATCAGAAAATGTGCATGTGGAGTTTCTAGTGCTGGTTTCCATGGTGAGAGGAGTAAAGGCAGGCCACCGTTATTTCTTCTCCCCAGTGATTTTAAGTACAATATCTGTATTATTCAATTTTTTCAAAATTGGCAGCTTTAGTCTTTTTATAAGATAGAACTGGAAAATTGGAATCTAGGTAAGAGGCTCTGCCTTTCCCCACTTCACCCTTATAATTAACAATTGGCAATGTTGAGCAAAATCTTTCTGTAGAACAATGGATTTAGTGCTTTATGTTCATTTACTCATTTATTTTTCTTAAGAGTCCTATGAGGCAGAGTATAGTTATTTTAAAGTGAAGACAATCAGAAACTAATTTGCCAAAGATCATATGGCTAAAGCATAGTAAGTATGAAAAAGCTTAGATTAAACCAAGCTCTGGTGACTTCAGACATCAAGTTTCTCCTTGAAAGAAACATGAAGGGAAAATTTCTCTCTTGATAAATTATATATTCATATATATTTTAAAACAATTTTATCTGTGGCTGTTAAGTTGTTCTAAGCCAATATAGTTAGGCCAACATGTTGGAAATATTTCTTATTTTATTCTAAATTAAATGTCTGACTATGGTACTTCATCTACTTATCCCAAACTGCCCTTGCTTTTGATTTTTGGATAATAGTATTTATAATAGGAATTGTGGGTAGATGCCTGCTGTTTAAAAAAGCATATTTTCAGTAATTCGATGAAATCTACCTATCAAGCATTCACTGGTGCCCATTTTATATTGTTTATGTGCATTACCAATTAACAATTAACCAGAATAAAAATCTGAAAAGAAAGAAGAGAAATTAGGCTGAAATACTGAATGAAAATTAGAGGAAGTTTCCACATCTACTCTTACGAGGTGCTTGGCATATTATTAAGCAATTGCATGACTGAAAATAAAAAGATAATCTGTCTACCAGTGCATTACTACCTTCTTCTACCCAGCAAGGAAGTTTTGCCTTTTAAAATCTACAATCTTCTGCCTCCATGCTTTGATCTGTGTCTCTGGTCACTAGTTCTCCCTGTTCTTCAGTCTGTGGAATATAATCCAGATCAGCATTTCAATAATTAAAACCTTATCCTATATAGAGAGAAATGTGTGTGTGTCTGTTTGTGTGTGTGCAAACATGTTCATTATGGAGAAAGTATGAAATGCTGGTAAGCAAAAGGAAAAGCAGATTAATCCTTCTACCAATAGCTTTTTATTGTTTCCTTCAAATTTATATATATATATTTTTTTCAAAAATTTGGATCATACTAAAAGCTTTTTACTTCATAATGTAATGACAACAGTAATAATATACATCATAATGTTTATGATGTCTCAGGCACTTCAAGTTTTTAACATTTATTTATTTATTTACTTTGTCTTTTTGAGATAGAGTCTCACTGTGCAGTTCAGGCTGGCCTTGAACTTACTTTGTATCCCAGGCTGGCCTCAAACTCACAGCAATCCTCCTGCTTCAGCCTCCTGAGTGATGGGATTACAACCGTGAATCACCATGACCAGCTATAACATTTATTGTATCCTTAAGCTTAGGAAATAACCCTATGAAATAGGTTTTATTATATTATTACTTCATAGATTTAAAAACTCAGGCCCAGAGAGAAAGTGATCTGATCCTAACTACACAGCAACTGATTGACAGCATGAAATTAAACCTATGTCTAGAAACATCTAGTTTGGGACATTAAAGAGGAGGATGAAAATGATAAAAATATAATGATGATATTCATTGAGTTCTTTGGACATTCTGACCCCTATTCTAAGTGCACGAATTGTATAAACTAATTCAGTGAGACTGGAAATTTTATTATTCTTGCTTTAAAAATGAGCAGACTAGCTGGGCATGGTGGCGCATGCCTTCAATCCCAGCACTCAGGAGGCTGAGGTAGGCGGAGCATTGTGAGTTTGAGGCCGGCTTGGGCTAGAACGCAAGCACAAGGCCGACCTGAGCTACATAGTGAGACCCTGCCTCAAAAAACCAGGGCTGGGAGTTTGGCTCAGTGGCTTACGTGCCTGTCTGGCAGGCGCGAGGTGTGAGTTCGATCCCCGGTGCCGCAAAAAAAAAAAAAAATGAGCAGACTGAGCAGTAGGAAACTTGTCCATGGCTGAGCTGGGCACAAAGCCTAAGGGATCTAAAGCCAAAACCCTAACTCATAGCGCTTCTCTCCTGCCCCTTGCTTCAAGCTAATAACCAGCCTCTACTACAGCGAAAGCCCCCTTCCCTGATGCCACAGCGTGGGGCTTGACAACCACACTCTGCTTTTTCACCACCCCAGTACATATAGCTATCATTTTTAAAGCCTCAGGTCCTATAGATTCGAGGGCTGTACCAAAACTTACCACCCCTTATTGTTGGATGTTAGATTGTTTCTCACTTTGAAACGTATAATTTTGTAGTAAAAATCCTTTCAGCAATATCATGTCCTACAGCAGTTATTTCTTTGGGATAAATTTTCACTCAGAAATAATAATGTGTTCTATTCTTGAAAATCACTGAGAGTAAATTTCAGTGTCACCACAAAACAATGTGCATGAGGTAAGACGTGTGTTGTCTTTATTTAGCTTTTTCATCATGTATGCATATTTTAAAAAGTCATGTGGTATGCAATGAATATGCACAATTTTTTCAGTTAAAATTAATGGAAAAAACATTTTTTAGGGCAACCCACTCAGAATCCCTTCTGTCTCTCTCTCACACAGAAGCTTTCTTTCTCTCAATAAATATATTCTGCTCTTAAAAAAAAGAAAAAATGTTTTTTAATCAGATGGTATAGGTATAAATGTGTTTCCCTCCTGGAAGCTTGTATTGATTTCTACTTGCTCGAGGATTGCCTGGGATATGCACTTCTCTACACCATCACCACAGCTACACAGTCAGTACCTTTAATCTTCCCCAAATGATAGATAAAAATGATACCCTATTATGTTGTTAAAATTGAATTTCTCTGACTTCTTTTGTAAATTGCCTGTTCACATTCCTTGCCCATTTTCTAGTTGGGTATGAACACCTTTACCTCTTCTGGTATTTCTTATTGGTCACATGAAGCAGTCTTGCCTTTATGTTTTAGGAATAGTTAAATCCTGATGTATCATATTTATTATAAGTTATTCATTTAAATAGCATCTACTACTTTTTACTTTGCTGTTTTCATGAGATGATTTCTAATCTCATCAAATTGCTCATCCTTTTGGGGGTCAGGGGGCAGGGCCTTGCACATGCCAACCACGTACTCTACCACTCAGTGAGATCCCTTGTTGTTTTACTTTGTGATTTCCCTCTTTGATGTTATTCTTACCAAGACCCTCTTACCTCCAGATTTTAGATGACCGTACCTAATATTTTTATTAGTTTTTTATTCAGTCCAGATGTATATAATTTTGGCTTAACTTATGTGGTAGGATCTGAATTTATTGTTAGATAACTGAATAGTTACTTCAAGATTGTACCTTACAAAAGACATTTGTCAGACTGATTTGGAATATATTTACCATAAACTAAATAAATTTATGTGCTAACATTTGTATTCTGTGGTTTTCAAATCATAATTGTAGCTTATCTTATAAGATAGGTTAATGCATGTGATACAATTTTGTCTCTTCATTTTTTTCCCAAAACTTTTTATTATTTGCCCTTTTTCCTTACAGATAAAATTTAGAACAAATTTTTTTTTTTTTTTTTTTTTTTTTTTTGCGGCACCGGGAATTGAACTCACAACCTCGCGCCTGCCAGGGCAGGCACTTAAGGCACTGAGCCAAACTCCCGGCCCTGGTTTTTCGAGGCAGGGTCGCACTGTGTAGCTCAGGCCGGCCTTGCGCTCGCGTTGTAGCCCAAGCCGGCCTCGAACTCACAACGCTCCGCCTACCTCAGCCTCCCGAGTGCTGGGATAGAACAAATTTTATAAAATCCTATGAATTTTTATTATAGTAAAGTTATAGATGTAACTTTTGGGTTTTTTAATGTACTGATCAAGATCTAATATATAGGCTTTCCTAAGGGATCGATAGTAAATTTCCATCAATGGAAATTCAATGCCTAATATTTAGACTTAATAAATGTAATCAAATTTATTAGTAATTGGAGGGATGTCAGTCTAAGCCACCACAGAATACAATTGCACAATTGCTAATCTGTAAAGACTAAAAAGCTCAAGTGTCAGCAAATACCAAATGTGGAAAAGATTTGCAGCAAAAAGAGCTCTGAGATGTTGCTGGTCAGCGTGTGAACTGGCATGATCACTTTGGTAAATAGCTGGACGTTATCTAGTATTCATGAAGAAGCACATCCCTATAGACATCAAGCCCCAGTCTTACATGTGCAGGAATGTTCGAGAGAGCATTGCTTCCAATATTCCTATCCTGGAAATAACCCAAATGGCTATCAATAGGTCAGGTAGGTAAATTACAATATGTTTACTCATATAGCATTAAATGTGAACAAACTGTAACTACCTGAAGCAGCTTGGATAAATCTCAAGTGCTGTACTATTGAGGAAGTAAAGCAAGACACCAAGAAATAGGATTTAATTTAGCAGGACGTAACAGAATGCAAAGAATAAGATTTGTTTTCTTTGTTAATATTTCCTTTATTATGAAGCACTGAAGAGTGAATTGCTAGGCAGTCCCTCAGCCAGTTCATCCACAACCCCCAGGAACTACACAAAATTAAACCATTGTTTAGAAATGTATATACACACCAGGAGTAAATCTGTGTCAAATATCAAGAAAATTATTAGCATGTAATTCAGGACAGTGAGTTTTAGGGATGTGAGCAGGGCAGGACACAGAATGGGAAGGGGGTATCCTTTTTGACCTGTATAACGATTACATGGGCATTTGCTTGTAACACTAGTTCAATTCTTTTCAAGTTTCATTTATCTCTTTGAATTATAGAAATAGTTAAAAATATAGAAATAGTTAAAAAGCAACAACACATAAAATAATGGATTTTTTTGGAGCGTGTGTGTGTGTGTGTGTGTGTGTGTGTGTGTGGTTCTGATGATCAAACTCAGGGCTTCACACATGCTGGGAAGGCCCTCTGCTAACAGGCTGTATTCCCTAACCACTTAATGGCTCTTTTTGAAGAAAACTTAATCCCTCTCTGAGTCTCTTTATACCCTCTCTGGAGCAGGGGATATTCTTGAAGGGTGAGTGAAATTTCCTCAGGAGCTTCCTGCTCTGGTTTTTCTGCTATTCGAAGACTCAAAGAATTACTCATTTGTTCAGCTTTTGTATGTTATCGTGAATTTTCTTCCTAATATCCTACCAAATACCTCAGTACATAGCACACCGTGATTATCTGCTCAGTGCACAAATGTGTATCCGGATGTCTTCAGGTCTGAAAATAGAGCAGGCAGAAGAGCAGAGAAACAAAAAATAGTTCCTCAATAAAGTTAGGGGAAAAAACTTAAGAATCCTCGTGAACTCCAAGGATGATCCAGAATGACAGATGACACAGCTTTCCCAGGGTAACATTGATGTTGTGTGGCAGGTTCCTACCACAGTGGGTCCAGTTATCCCTCAAACCTCTTTGCAGCTTCTCTAAGTGAGATGTCTGTCACTTGTCATCTGGGGGACTCTCTGAGATGACTTGCTGTGAGATACTGAAAAGGGAAAGCAGAAATATGGTCCATGCTATCCATTCTGTCGGTGTTCTCTAGGGTCAAGCCATTATCTGCCAGTCCCATTGGGAGTTGTGGTTTGCCGAATGGATGCAGTGATGTGTGAGAGGTGAATTCACTAGGGCATGAGGTCTGCTTAGTCTTGCTACATCAAGTTCTAATATTCAGGTCAGTCCTGGGCATTGGAAAGTCACCAGTCTATCTCTAATTGGATGTTGTCCACGAAATTATATTTAGAATTGGAGTGAACTGCATAGGCAAGCCTGAGTATGCAGACGGTCCCTCAGGTCAGTTTCCTTTTCCAGAGTCATCACCTTATTAAAGGCACTTGACATCAACCCTGTGACCTTTTGACTAGGTACATTCCCTGTTACTA
The DNA here is from genome assembly GCA_004363535.1 of Dasyprocta punctata. Lineage (NCBI taxonomy): Eukaryota > Metazoa > Chordata > Mammalia > Rodentia > Dasyproctidae > Dasyprocta > Dasyprocta punctata. Next base: position 25,366 of record RJWM01004700.1, read on the forward strand.
TGGATGTTTGCCTGTCTAAGTAATTAATATGTTTGACCACTTGATAAGTACCACGCTCTATACTGAGATTTTAACATATATTATCTCATTTACTTTATAAATCTGTAAGGATTGCCTTATTATTCTGATTTTACTAATCACACTGTGCTAACTGATTTGTCCAAGGGCATGATCTGTGGTGGAGGCAGAACTTGAACCCAGATGGTGCAGCTTCAGAGCTAATGTTCAAAACTATGCCTTGAGTAGTTGATTTATTCATCCATTCACTTAATAAATTGCTGCCCATTGAGCCTGACTGATAGGCTCTGGACTAGACGTTAGGAATGTCATGGTGAGCAAGCAGACAAGATACCTATGTTTGCTGTGTGTTTCATCTCCTATTCCAATCCTCGTGGTATTAGAAGAGTATATAGAGAGTTCCCTGTGAGGTAGTGTACTTAGAGAATGTGTAACAGGAGAGTCATTCCTGGGGCTGCAATTGATTTGTGACCCTGCCTTTCATCGAAGCCAATTTGGAGAGCTAGGGTCTCCAAGGGTTAATGACCTAAAGATGTAATGAAACCTGTATTTCCCAGAGTGTCTATTCTATCTTTTCTCCTGCCCTCACCCCCAGCAGGAGGCTGAAACCATTTCCCTTATCTCCAGGGGACTCCAAGGTGAAGAACCAATCCAGCGTATGTTACACCAAATTCTGAGCATTGTTTGCAATCATAAATTGAAACCCTTTAGTGCACCATCTTCTAAATCAAGATAACCACTTCTTCTTAACCTTCTTTATTTTAGAGTTGGATAGTTACTCGATGCCTAGTAAGACCCGAGTTTTAATGGGTTCACGGTCTAAATAAGAGAAGAGTTTTTGTGTTACAGCCTATGCATGCCTGTGTGTTGATTAATAAATGAGGCCACTGAGAGAGCTAAGAAAATTAGAATTTTTTTCCTGCTGTGAGCAATCCAGCAAGGGACAATAAACACTCGTAAGTGTTTATACCTTTTATGCTGGTAATTCTCCTTTGGAGGAACATTTTGGGAAAATAATTTGTTAATATCTCAGGGAGTTAAACTGGCCTAACTTTTCTATGTTTTTTCAGCACCTGAGATGTTCAATTCCAAAAAGGAAACAGGCTATTCCTTTGCTGTTGACTGGTGGTCCCTGGGAGTGACGGCATACGAGCTGCTGCGAGGCCGGGTACAGGGAAATTGCATGCTCTCCTTGGTTATTCTTTGAGCAAGTTCCTTTTTTTAAAAAATGAAAGAATGTATCATTTGCTAAGAATCAAGCAAGTTGTATTTGAGAACTGAAAACAGCCATGCTGTGGGAAGCTGATACTACCCTTTGAGGGCTCTGAACAGATTAATTCACAGTCTTATATACAGGACTAACCATATCAGTTAACATTAAATTACCCAGGTAACATTAAGTAAATAATACAAATATCATACGTTTCCAAAGAGTATAAATCAATATAGCTCACTCAGTATCTTGGGTAAATATATGTGTTTGTTTAAAGAAAGTCATTTTGCAGTCCCAGGACAGAATTCTAATTCAGACACACCTCATCAAAGTGTAAATTATTAGCTGGGCGTGTTGGCGCACACCTTTAATCCCAACACTTGGGAGGCTGACGAGTGTTGTGAGTTCGAGGCTGGCTTGGGCTACAAAGTGAGCGCGAGGCTGGCCTGAGCTATATAGTGCGACCCTGCCTCAAAAAACCAGGGCTGGGAGTTTAGCTCAGTGGCTTAAGCGCCTGCCCTGGCAGGTGCGAGGTTGTGAGTTCAATCCCCAGTGCCGAAAAAAAAAAAAAAAGTGTGAATTATTAACACAACACAACTCATGCCCTATCCTGTCTATCATTTGTCTCCCTGGTTGTGGGTTCAGTGGCAAATTACAGTACTTTCTTTTTAAAGAAAACATTTCTCAATCTAAGAAACTTTTGTTAGGAAAAAAAAGATTAAAATGAAATAACTATGAACAAAAGTGTATTTTATACAGTTCTTACAAACTATTGCAGAATTGAGATACACTCCAAAAATTGTGTCTTAGTCAGCTTGGCTCACCAAATACTACAGTGGGGTGGCTTATACTACAGATTTTTATTTTATCACAGTTAGAAATACTGGAAGGTCAGGGTGTTAGAAGTGTTTGGGCTTTGGTCTCTCTGTGACTTGCAGATGGTGACCTTACTCTGTCCTCGCTGGGATGAGAGACAGGGAGAGATGGAATGGAGATCGGGGAGAGAACTCTGCCTCTTACAAGGTCACTAAGTCACAACCTCATCCTGAAGACTCTACTCTCATGACCTACTCTAACCTTAATGACCTGCCAAAGGTCCCCTGTCCAAATACCATCCCAGTGAGGATTCGAGCTTCAATATATGAATTTAGGTCACCTTTGGATCCCTAATATTTATGTCTTTCTCACATGAAAAAATACATTCATTCATTTCCATAGCCACAAAAGTCTTAACTCATTTCAGCACCAACTCTGAAGTCTGAAGTCCAAAGTCTTTAAATATCATCTAAATTGAGTAGGGATGAGACTCAAGGTATGATTCATAGTGAAAAAAAAAAATTCTTCTCTAACTGTTCACCTATAAAACCAGACAAGTTATATGTTTCTAAAATACAATAGTGGCATTGACATCAGACACACAATTACATTTCAAAAGAGAAAACATGAAAAGGACCTTGAGTCCAAATTCAACCCCTAACATACTAAGGAAATCGCCATTATATTTTAAGGCTCAGGAATGTCCATTTTGACCATCATAAAGGATGAAATCCATTCTATTGAATGAAATATGTCAGGCAGAGAAAAACAGATACCACATGTTCCCAAAAAATTGATCACATGTGTATCAGTTAGGGTTTGAGACAATGTCCAAACCAAAGGCAAAGACTGGAGCTCCTCCAAAGAATGGAATGGAATTGTCCTTCCTCCTTCTCTTTATACCATCTTGGTGATGACCCACCATAGGGCGGGTCTTCTACACCCTAGGGTGTAGAATTCCTAAACTCTTTTAGTTAGGCCTCTAAATGTTTCAAGTTGACATAATCAATCAACCACTACAACATGGAAGCAGAGAGTTCACTAGAGCTCACTAGAAGTTAGGAAGGATGGGGGGAAGGGGACAGAGACAAGGCACATAATGGGAGCCCAAATGCAATTGGGGGGAAGTAGTTCTGATGTACTACACCACAGCAGAGCTATCATGGCCTGTGACGATTCATTTATACGTTTAAAAATAACTAAAGAAGAGTTTGAATGTTCCCAACACATAGAAATGACAATTCATGGAGAAACAGAAACATTGTATACACATCCTGAATTACAATGATGTGATACAAATATTATAGTACCAGTATTACAAGCTCATTAAAAATAAAAATATAAAAGAACAATCTTCTTTGGATTAATAACCTGTTCTCCAGAACTCCAGATAGACAGCCTCATTCATGTGGCTGAGGCTGGGGGGAGGGACTCTTCAGTGGCTCTGCAAGCTCTGTCCTTGCGGTCTCTCTGCCGTCTTCACAGCTTGCCAGGTGTGATGCTGCCCTTTAAAACCCTGGTAGAAAGTTCCCTGCCCCACAAGCCAGTCTATTCGGTCAACACTGGCAATCTGTAAATCATTCTCATGGGTTTTCTTCCCTTTACTTGAATATTTACTTGCATATTCACAGCCAGATAGTATTATGGTCGTGCCTGATAAAATCTAAAAGTCTGATCACCTTCCTTCATTCCAAATCCTACCTTCTCTGTGCCCTGTAATTCAAACACTCACTATCTTTGCTAGTGTAATCCCGTCTTTATCTCACAGACAGCATCTCTATCAGTTGGTAGTTCAGCCATATATCCTTAGTGCTGTCTTCAGAATAAGTATTCTGTTATTTTGCAGTGTGGATAGTCCAACTGTTTTCCAAATTGCCAAGTTCTGATTCCTTTTTGCTTAAAAATTTTGTCTTTAATTCTCTCTTCTTTCATATTTCACTCTAAGTACTCAGAGGAACCCAGCCTGGCTATTTCAACATTTTGCTTTAAAATCTCCTCAGCTAATTTTCTAGTTTTAATCTTCATAAGTTCTACCTTGTAGACACTAGAACACAGTTCAGACAAGTACACTGTGACTTTATAACAATGATTGCTTTTCTTTCAGTTTCCTATAACATGATCTTCATTTCTGAGATCTGAGAGTTACCGTTAACATCTGTATTTATAATGTGCATCTCAGAACTTTTCTAACTGCTACCCAATTACCAGCTCCAGTTGCTTCCACATTTTGATAGTTATAGAAGCACCCCACTGCTCAGTACCAGAATCTTTTAAGTCAACTAAAGATGCCTTAGCAAAATATGAGGTGTGACCACAAATGAGAATGAATGTTTAAATTTAAAAATAAAAAATAAATAAATAAATAAATTTTAAAATATTATTTCAGTAAAAGGCATTGCCATAAATCCCCTTAAAACACTTTCCCTTGCCTTAAACACACTTTTCCCATCATCCTGCTACTTTCTGAAGCAGATCTGGAAGTCCTCTTTCAAGAATGTCTTTAGTTGTGCTCTCCTGACTATCTCAATGCTCTGAATTGACTAAAAACATTTACCTTTTGTGGTCATTGTGACCTTGGGGAAGAACCAGAAGTCACTTGGTGCCAGATCTTGGTGAATAGATAGGTGAGGACACACTGTAATATTTTTATGAGTCTGTATTTGTGTTGGGTAGCACTTGACAGCAGTCTTCACCTTGTTTTTGATCACATCTTGTAAGTGCACTTGCAAAAGTAGACTTCCAGAACTGCCTCAGAAAGTGGCAAAAATGGTGGGATAAGTGTTTTGAAAATGCGGGGGAGTATTCTGAGGAGTATCAATGGCATCTTCATTCTCTTTTTCCCATTACCATCCCTTCAGCCCCCTCCTTATTTGCAAAAGCTTTGTTTCCATCTTTCCCTTCTGTTCTTATTTTTTCCTTTTCTTTTCCTTCCTTTCCCCCACCCCCCTGTCTAGTTCCCCTTCCCATTTGAACCTCTTTTTCCTATTTCACAAGATCTATTATGAATTTTGGTCTTTATTTACCAGGGAAACAATGCCATAGTTAAGCATGTGTGTCTGATTTATTTCACTTAACAGTGTGGTCTCAATGTACACCCACCTACCTAGAAATGGATCAAGTTTATTCTTCTTTGTGGCAGAGCAGGACTTCATTGTATTAAAAAACAAACAAACAAAAAAACCCACATCTTTATCCATTCATTGATTATTGGGCATTTGGTTTGTCTCCAAGATAGCAGCTATTACAAACCATGCTGCTATAAACATGGGCATATGTATATCGATGCGGTATGATGCTTTTAATTCTTTAGGGAAGATACCAGGAAAGGGAATAACTGGGTCAAATGGAACGTCTAGTCCTAGTTTTTTGAGGAATCTCCACATTGCTTTCCACAATGGTCATACCAGTCTACATTCTTACCAGTGGAGAATGGTTTCTTTTTCCCCATAGTCCCCCCAGCATTTATTTTTGACTTCTTGATAATAGCCATTCTTTCTGGAGTGAAATGGAATCTCTGTGTTGTTTTAATTTGCATCTCTTAAATGACCACTGATGTTGAACATTTTTCTTTCTTTCTTTCTTTTTTTGTATGTTTCTTTGCCATTTTTGTTTCTTCATCTGAGAAGTTTCTATTCATTTCAGATGCCCATTTTTGGATTTGGTCTTTAAATTTTAGAATCTGGTTGTGTGTAGTTCTTTACACATTCTGGATAGTAGTCCTTTGAGGAATAACTGGTAAGTTTTTTTCCCACTTTGTGGGTTGTCTCTTTGCTCTGTTGATGATTTCTTTTGCTGTGCAAAAGCTTTTTAGTAAGATGAGACCCCTGTTGTTGATTCTTTGTGATAGTTCCTGTGCAATTTAGGTTTTTGTTAATAAAATCTTCGCCTCCACCTGTATCATCAAAAGTTAATACCTGCTCTCTCTTCCAGCAGATTTAGTGTTTCCTTTTTTAATATTTAGATATTTGGTTCATTTCAGTTTTAGTTTAGTGCATGGTGAGAGATACAAGTCTAGTTGTAGTCTTCAGCATGTGGAAAATCAGTTTTTCCAGCACTATTTATTAAAGAGCCTATCTTTAGTGAAGGTGTTTGGCCCATTTGTCAAAGATAAGGTGTCTGAACGTATTCAGAGTTGTTTCTGCATCTTCTAATCTGTTCTATTGATCCTTAGGTTTGTTTTTTGTTTGTTTTCTTTTCTGTTAGCACCATGCTGTTTTTATAATGCTATCTTTGTAGTTTAATTTCAGGTTAGGGATTGTGATGCCCCTTGTCTTGCCTTTGTTGCTTTTGCTATTCTAGATCTCTTCTGGTTCCAAATGAATTTTAAGATCATTTTCTCTAATTCTATGAGGTATGCTATTGGCATTTTGATTGAGATTGCATTAAATCTGTGTAACAATTTTGGGACTATAGCCATTTTCACTGTATTTATTCTTCCTACCCAAAAATAAGGAATATCTTTTAAAATTTTTAAAATTTAAACACATACTGTAATTTACTATCGGTTCTTCTATATCCACTGGGGGTTAAATGGAAGAAATGTATTATCTCCAGCATGAAAGCTGGAAGTCTGAGATTAGGGTATCAGCAAGGTCAGGATCTGGTGAGGGTTCTCTACTTGGCTAGCAGATGGCTACCTTCTCACTGCATGCTCACATAATTGGGAGGGGGGGTCATCATAGTTCAATGATCATTTTGCTCAGGGAGCCAAAGTAAGTGCTCCCACCGTAACTGAAGGAGGATCTCATCATTGTGTCTGTTTCATTCACACTACAGAGTTCATTTCACATCTCAGCATTAACTTCTTCATTGTTCTCACTCCCCTACTTCCCTGAGGTTTGGAACATCATAACACATTTGTGAAGCATAATCAAATTTTGATAAGCAATTCATGTTAATGGAAGAGGACCCTCTCTGTAAGCTAGATACATAGTTTTTCCCATGGACAGAACAGATACCACCTGCTTTCATCTTCTGATGGATTTTGCCCCCTTTTCTAAAGACATCTAATGAGTAAAAAGGTAGCATATTGATGTTTATACAAACAAAAAACAAAAGAATCGCATCTTCACATAAAAGTGAAAACATCTCATCCTCAAGTTATTTCCTCAGATAACGTCTTCCTGACTCCCTGTGTAGCCTTTAGTGATTCCTAACAGATCTTGGAAATTTCCCATTGGTTTCTGAACTTAATCACAGTCTTTACTAACATTCCCTTAACTACTAACCTGCTTTGTCGTCTCTTGGTCTCTTAGTTACCTATTGCCCTTGAAAGGCAAAGGTCTGTGTCTTTAGTAGCTTTTTCCTTCTAAGTTCTAAGATAGATACCTCTTTACTTTTGCACCAAAATCTTGTATCTTTAGCTCAACTCGTGCTTTTGTACTCCTGAAATAGAGGTATATAATTACAACACATCCTTTACTTGTATGTAACATTTTACCATTCTTTCTTATTCATTCTCTATAGTCTCTACCTTTCAATTTATATGTTGCATGAGAGTTGTTTTATATGTTACATGTTGTAACTTTATTTTGTACCTTGTATCCCCTATTTTAAATGTATGTTTATGTGTGTACCATCTAGATAAATATTTGTTTCTTTATTTAGACTTTAGCCTACACTAACATAGAAACCATATGGTTTTATTCTTCATTGTATCCACAGTGTAGAACAGAGGTACTGACATAGGCATTCACTAAGTGTTTGGCAAGTGAATAAATACATAATTATGACATTTGATGAATTAAAGTGAAATTTTAAATTTAGAACTAGAAAAGTAAGCTAAAGACTGGTTGATTATTTTTATAATGAACTGACAGGCCATGAAGATGATTGTAATCTTTATGTGATTCAGACCTGTACTAATAAAAAAAAAACTGAGAAAAAGTTATATTCATAATGGTATCAAGAAAACTAAAAACTACGTTTGGGTCTGGGGATTTAGCTCATTGTAAATGCCTGCCTGGCAAGTGCAAGGTCCTGAGTTTGATTCCCAGTACCAAAAAAAAGAAAAGAAATTAAAAATATATTTAGCACAAGAAGTGTCAGACTTATACACTGAATGAAAAGTGCAAATATTATTAAAGTAACAATCTAAATAAATGAAAAGATATCCTCTCCACAAAAATGTTGAATTCCCTCATGGCCTTCAGGTAAATGAAGAAAACCACACACTCTTAAGCTGCTTGCTTATGACATTCATTAGCTAATTTATTCAAATTTATCAAATTATTTTGCTTTTGAGAGGGCAAAGAGACAATAGGCTTAGAAACAGAAGTGACATGAAATAAAAAAATTTATGATAAAAGAATAAAATGTGTCATAGTCATAAAATCCTAGAATCTCAAGTAGGCTAAGCCTGACCCAACTCTTGTTGGTACATGTGGCAGGAGTATTGTGAAGTAACCTATAGTGAGTGTCCTGTGGCTAATAAAAATACACTTTAGTAATGGTCATAAAGCCTGTAGAACTGCCTGACTTTGAGTTGATGGTCTATTTCCCCTACCTCATCACCAAACTGTAACACTTGATTTTAAACTTTACTTAAAAAGAATGAAAGGTTTGATCTAATCTTAGGAGTCACTTCCTTGTGCTTTAGGATTCCATAACTAATCAACATTGACTTATCATGTGTAGAGTTGAGGCTTTCTTCCCATTACCATTATTGAAGATTCATTCTTTTGGTAACTATTCATATTTATATCTTCCCCTTTTTACACTTTCATCATTAACAATAAGAACAACTCTCCTGTACTATAGACACTTCGTTGAGAACTTCTCTAATTTTCCCAGCAGTCTTATCGCATGATTCATTTTACAGATGAAGTAGCTTCCTTCTTACAGATAAACTGAAGCTCAGAAATTGAGTGACTGAGTTTAGCACTCATACCTTTCTGCTATTGGAGCTCAAACACCCAACTGCATTAACTCTTAATACTTATTCATTCCAAGGAAAATGTAGACCCTTTCTTCCCCCTCCATTTAATTCATCAGTCAGTTAAACATCTGGAAAGGGCCAGGTATGTGGTGAATGTATGTATTCATATTGTGTGTCCTATGGTTAATCTAATATGTGAATATTATTCATTCAACAAAATACCAGTGACCTACTAGGTGATAGGTCTCATGGACGAGAAAATGAGGGTTGTATACTTTCTGGCGATATATTGCTTACATTCACATGAAAACATGAAATCCTGTCGGTCATTTAAAGATATATTGATATAGGCTGCCCTCTACTGGACAGTTGTGAAAACTACAATTCCAGTTTTCAGTTTTTCCACCAAGTTAAAACTACAGATAAATTTGCTTCTTCTGGAGTATGTTTTTAAAAGTTTTTGCTTCATTATAAAGTTCTACACCTCATCTTCCACGGAATCAGGGACTCCTAGCATTTGAATCTGAGCTCGATGTTTGCTGAACCACTTTCTATCTTGAAATTCCGCATTATGTTTCAAATAAGAGAAAAGGGGTGTATGGTAAAAATGTGAATCTCTCTATGACAAACTCACATATACTTTTTAAACTTTCATTTATTTGGCACTTGTCCAGTATTTTATGTAAACACTTATATAAGTTACCTTGAAAACAGTTTCAACTCGGCCTCTCAGAGACTGAGTCAGCCCAGTGAAATGTTTTGTTTGGATCAGTGGAATTATCAACTTTTAAAAATTGTGATATTTCACAAGAAACTCTAGGTTTCTGGCATCTTTTTAGAAGCTAGATATCTGCCTTTGTTGGTCATATACACTGTGGCAACAATATTCTGCTAAAAGGGTTGTAATTCGTATTTCGTTGTTTGCAAGTTTAGCTTGGGAACATTTGGACATCGTTTTCTTTTGCCTATAAAAATGAAGACTCTCACCTCTTCTCTCCTTTAAGAGACCGTATCACATTCGCTCCAGCACTTCCAGTAAGGAAATTGTGCACATGTTTGAGACTGCTATTGTGACTTACCCTTCTGCCTGGTCACAGGAAATGGTGTCGCTTCTTAAAAAGGTAAGAGTGTGCATCAAAAAGAAGTGATAAAAGGAAGCACATTTTCTACTTTAATGGTAGAAATTAGTATATATAATACTGAGCCAGTTATGCTAATACCATTTCTAGAATTTTGTTACAGCTAACAACTTTCAAAGATGTGATCAACCCAAGTACACCTGTATGTCTGAAAACTTTCTCAGACTCACTGTCCAAAATGCAATTCTTAATCTCTCTATATTTCTTGGATTTCTTTTTTGGAATAATCCCTCTGTCATCTACTCATGCAAACCAAAACCAGCGCTCATTCATCATGTCCATATCTAAAGTTCTGAAAATTTTACGTTTTAAGTATCTTTTGAGTTTTTCACTTGTCTTCACCTCTACTAATATCTTTCCAGTCCACCTGCTAGCAAGTCTTGTCTTATAACTGGTTTGTCCTCCTATATGTTTGCTGTTGCATTTTGTTCTCCACTCTTTCCCAGCTGAGTGTGTTCCTGTTGGTCTTAGAAGGAAGCACAAAATAATTTGCATAATACGAAGTAGTCTAACTACCTCTCAAGCCTTATTTTGAACTTCTGTCTCCCTTTTGACTACCACAAAAACTGCTTTGATTTCCTTCTTTTTCTTCCTTTCTTTTTTTTCTACTCCTTTTCCTCCCTCTCATGTAGTAGCCTACCCTCACCACATGGCCTTTGCACATACTCATCTCTTTCTGCAACACTATCACTCACCCTGGCTCCTCTAGCTCCCTTCTTCTGGTTAGTACTACTCAACAAGATTCATTGACTCGTTCTTAATCCATGAGTTTATTTCTTAAGAGTCCACATAAGAACAGAAATTGAGAGCATTTGGAAACATTTCCAGCAATTTGACAATGCTGTACTATGTAGTCACATGGTCAATGGACTTGTCTCACTGATTAGGTTTCAGGTTTATCTAGCTGATGTAGAACTCCAATCATGATTTGTATATGGTGTGTAGCTGCATCCTAGACATACACAAAAGGACCGCATGTTGGTTGGAGTGGGCTTGGAAAACAAACAACAATGTCTGGCCTTTCTACATAGTTTAAGAATCACAACTTCAGATCTTAGCTTAAATATCACTTCCTTTAGGAGCCTTCCTCCGTTGTCAGTTCCCTAACAGTTTCCCTTTATAGTGTTTTTCTTGGTTTGAAACAATACCTCACATTACTGTGATCCTCGGATCAATGTCTATACTATTGTAAGCTGCATGGGGGTAGGGGCTGTGTCTGACTGTGTAACGTGTTGTTCTCAGCATCTAACAGAGCCTGACAAGTGGTAAAATTTAAAATTTGCTAAATATTTGAAAGAATGAGGTCCACAGCTTTTATGAGATTTTTGTGATGCCTGTGTTCACCAAAAGGCCTAAACCAATTGTAATAAGAGCTCACTAGTTTATTTTTAATAATAAATCAAAACAAAGTATAAGAAACTCAAGAGGATGGGCTGAGGTTTTGTGTTTGTTGTTGGGTTTGCTTATTTTTTTTGTTTAATTTTTTTCCCTTAAGGAGAGAAAATTTTTTCCCTTAAGGAGAGAAAATTGCCCAGGTTGTGGCTGGTAAAGGAAAAAAGCTTTAGAGGCTAAATGTTCAAAATCTGTGCCTGTTGTCTTTGGGGTCAAGTGCACTGTTTTGGGGTAGGCGCACTGTCATTAGTAACGACAGTGTTGAAGAATGAGGGCCTCCCTAAGCAAATGTGTCTCAATTCCAAGACATACTTCATTCACCTCCAAATTACCCCTTGATATTCTGTAACTGTCCTCTTAAGAGCTTTCTCAAGTGAGAGCCGGGCGTGGTGGTGCACGCCTTTAATCCCAGCACTTGGGTGGCTTAGGTAGGAGTTGCGTTGTGAGTTCGAGGCCGGCTTGGGCTACAGTGCAAGCGCAAGGCCGGCCTGAGCTACATAGTGCGACCCTGCCTCAAAATACCAGGGCTGGGAGTTTGACTCAGTGGCTTAAGTGCCCGTCTGGCAGGCATGAGGTTGTGAGTTTGATCCCTGGTGCCACAAAACAAAAAAGAAAAAAGAAAAAGACCTTTCTCAAGTGAGACTGGCATTTCCCATTTGAGTTGTACCATTGATGTGATGTTGGCTTTGGAGTGGCTAGTGGGAAAACACCTTAAATCCATTAGTGAAACTAGAACAGTAACTTTAGTAAGTTATATTGTATCTGTGGTGCCTCCAATATATTTTATTTAGCTATAAAATCAGCTAAAATTTTTAGGGAGACCCAGTTTCCCTTATGAAAATATAAGAACACTTACTTCCTACCATGAGTGGACACTCTATAAAACTCTTTACATACAGGGCCTCATTTAATTCTGGTTACAACTTTATGAAACAAATTATTGTCTCTTTTTACAGATTGGTAAATTGAGCTTTTGAGAACAAACTTGTCCATAGTTAGTAAGGAGATCCAGGAATTGAAGACGTGTTTGATTCAGCAGGATAAGTTAGTTCCTGTTCTAATGAGCCATTATGTACATTACTTGCAAATGAGTTCAGAGCAGAGAGGCATCGCCTTGTGTCTTTCAATCCTACATGAAAACTCTTAAAGGGAATCTGTATTTTTTTTTTTTGTCCCCTAAATGTTGACCTTTCTCTCAACCTCCATGTCTGTATTCCATTGGCAGCTACTTGAACCTAATCCAGACCAACGATTTTCTCGCTTGAGTGACGTTCAGAACTTTCCATATATGAATGATGTGAACTGGGATGCAGTGTTTGAGAAGAGGCTCATTCCAGGTTTTATTCCTAATGTGAGTCAATCCTGACGAACCTGTAATAATGTCATTTGGTGCACATTATTCTGTGTGCTTGGTCTATGCATTGTCTCATTAATCACACAAATGTAAAGGAGCCCAATTCCTATTTTATAGATGAGAAATCCGAGGCACCATGGCGGGGGAAGGGGGTAAGTTGATCCCCAGAAGTCACACAGGCAGCAAGTGGCCAAGCTAATTTAAGTACAACTGGAGTTGGATCTAAAGACCCTAAAAACATTTTGTGCTATGTTTTTGTTGGAAAGAAGTTCTAGTCTCCCAAATAGTCTTTTCTATGAATCTGCTGGTTGAAAAAAAAAATGTTCTCTATTTCCAAAGATTTAGTAATTTGTGCCTGTGAAGGTCTGTGAGTCAGAGAATTGAAAATATTGAGAGTAGGGTGAGAAATTAATTTTTACCATTCACCCCTCTTCCTTTGCTAGTTTTTATTGTTTGTTTGTTTTTGGTACTAGAAATTGAACTCAGGGCCTTCACACTAAGCTATATTCCCAGCCAAAGTTATGTTTTCTATTTTGAGACAGTCTCACTGAATTGTCCAAACTGGACTTGAATTTGTGGTATTCCTCCCTCAGCCTGCCAGAGTGCTAGGATTACAAGCATGCCCCATCACACCTGGCCCTTTGCTAGTTTTAGCTCACTGGTCTATAAAATTAAGGACTAGTCACTAAAAAATAATTCTCAAACCAAGGGACATCTTTGTCTCAATGCACATTGCTGGTAAAAGCCTAGGCCAAGGGGCTCTAGTGAGGTTTCTAGTTCCTTCTCTCTCTCAGCCTGGGACTGCATTATGCATTCGGGTTGAGGAATGTATAACTGGGAAGTCTGTGGAAGAATAACATCCCCTTGTAGGACCTGTAGAAGCAGTTCAGAGTTCTCTGTGCAGGCCCTGGTGAGGTGCTTGCTGTGAGCTGTGGGTGCTCCTGTAAACAACTGGGCAGGCCATGCCAGGGGGTGAAAATGCAAAGTATGGGAGAAAACAGTTTTAAGGGTGGAACAATAAGAAGGAAAGACCATGTTCTTTCTGGCCCTTATTGTGGGGTGCGGCAGCAGGCAGCTTATCCCCTGGTTGGTGCCTGACACAGTGGAGGTCTCGGTAGCTCCATGGTTGTTTCCAATTCTTCTGTTTGCCATTCTCATCACTCTAAGATAAGCTTGGCCTTGTGGTTCTCTGGCTTTACTGAGAATTTGAATTATCTGGGGAGCTTATTAA
>RJWM01004700.1:39505-99073 GCA_004363535.1 Dasyprocta punctata
ACCTGAGAAACTCAGTAGCTCAAACTGCAGAAAAAAATAATTCAGTTTTTCTTTCTTACTTGGCAATAGCTAGCAGGAAGTTTACAAACAATAAACAAAACGTAAAATCGAAGAATATGAAAGATCACTCTGACAATAACTAATAGGGGCTTAGAGTGGGAACCCACGCTTGTTGTCCTCAGATGGCTCCGCTGAGGCCGCGCGTTAGACCCCGTGTCAGGCCTGGTGTGTTCTTAGAATGTTACAGGGATCTGAAGACTGAGCCCACCGGTCTTCTTCCTTGCAGAAGGGCAGGCTGAACTGCGACCCCACCTTTGAACTCGAAGAAATGATTCTGGAATCCAAACCTCTTCATAAGAAAAAGAAGCGTTTGGCAAAGAAAGAGAAGGAGATGAGGAAATGTGACTCCTCTCAGGTAAGAGGTACGCCCCGGAAGGAGATGGCTGCCACCCTGCAGGACAATCATCTCCGCACCCTGCTTCTGCCAGGTGGAAGGGGGCTCGTCACAAAGAGGAGGGCACAGCAATGACCAGCAAGCAGCCTCTTTGGTTCCTCTGTGATTAGAAACAGCACTCAGGGAGCGGCAGACGGAGCCCGGGACCTGGAGGGCCCGCTCCTTACTTCCCACTGTGGTTCCCCGAGAACTGTGTGCAAGCTGCTCTCCAGCAGCTCCCTGCCGAGTGCTCAGAGCGGGCTGGGTAGCTAGTACTGCGCTAGGAGCTGAAACTGATAGTAATTAACTGCGCTTTATCACCCATGTCTTCCCCATGAAAATTCCGAGGCTTTAATACACCCCAGAGTTCCAAAATTGTTACATCAGATAAATTTACCCGTGCACTTGGGGAAGTGGAGAGAGTCCTACTCTGCCACCTCTCCAGGAACTTCCTTCAGTTTCTGTTTCAAAAGCTACTTTGGTATTTATTTTGGGCTGTTTGTTGAATAGACAGTCTGCAGGTTAGTGGCTATTTGAGGATCCTCATTCATCTGCTAATGATTCCTCTATTTTTTTCCACTGTTCATCTTGTGAAGACGGGTCTTCTTCAAGAACACCTTGAGTCTGTCCAGAAGGAATTTATAATTTTCAACAGAGAAAAGTAAGTGAGTCCTAGGAGACCAGTAGCTTAGAAAATGGTGTATCAGGGATTTAATACATTTGTGGTGATTAAATTATTTTTAAATGTTTTGTTATTTTTTACAATTACACAAATGGTGCACATCTATTATAAAATTTTTTGAAACATTTAGGAAACCTTTTTTTTTTCTTGTAAGGGATTTAAATTCATTTTAGTAGATTAATTAGCCTAGTAGCAAGTTTTTGTCTATGGCGAAGACAGGAGATGGGATACATTTGCAGTGAATGACTTTTTAAGGTTTCCTTGGTTCATACCTGTTTATGAATTGCTAGGTATATGATAACATTTCAAAAATGCTTAAAGTTTGCATTTTTCTTCTCAAAGAGTGAAATTTTTTTTTCTTTTAAGAGTAAAAAGAGACTTGAATAAAAGACAAGCAAATCTAGCCTTGGAACAAACCAAAAGCCCACAAGAAGAAGACAGCCAGAATAACAACCTGTAAAGCCCTTCTTGGACATCTGTTGGCACCGCAGGCCAGAAACTTCTGATTGTCCACTTCAAGAAGAGCTGACAGCAGTTCTTGCTACTCCACACCTCATGCTTGGGAACATGAAGGAACATCCTCTGAAGGACGCAGCACGATCCAGTGAAGAGTCCCTGGGCCTGAGCTCCTGGGACCTCACTTCACCACTAATGAACTCTGTGACCTCTGTGACCTTGAGCAAGTCATTTAACCCTCTTTCTGCTTCAGCTCATTCATCCAGAAGGAAAGGGGTTATATCAGCTGAGCTGTACCTTGCTTTTTTAATGCCACGATTGCTATTCTACATGACCTTTATATTTTAAAAGAAATATCTGGATGTAGATTTATTTTTCCATTCTTTCTGATTACGCTGTGATGAATGGACATTGGATATAGTGAGAGTCTTCAGAGCTAGAAAACTTCATAAAGTGGTCAAAATTCCAAAGCTTACTTAGGTAGTAATGAAAGGTTTCATCGGGAAGAAAGGTATAGTGTCAGATTAGAAGGAGCGTAGATTTATAGGACTTTCTGGGGGAAACTGCCCGTCTCCTGTCAGGTAGCCTGAGCTTGGTAATGATGAGAAGATTCCTGACATGGAAACCAGCAGATGCTGCAAATCAGGGTAACTTTTTTTTTCCCCCTTTCAGTAAGCTAGTTATTCGTATTAGCATACCACTTGCCTTCCTCCAGTGTGCATGATCTTTGAGGGCTGGAAGTCCCCTGAAGGTGAGCAGAGATTGGATCTAGAGAGAATTGGAAAGTATGGTCCTATTGACAGTATGTTTATTCCTTAGTTCAGGCAAATTGGAAGGATGGGGATTATATTGTAAATCAGAAGTGAATTTGCCTCAAAGTAAAACCTACACATTACGGTTAACTGAGTAATTTTCCAGTGACACTGGGTAGAATCAAAAAGTGAACAAGTTTTGTAGAGGATTGTATTAACCTTTCAGCAAAAGATCATCTAGACCTGTCCTTGCCAATGCAGAGCAGGGCCTCCACGATGGCAGTAAGCAACAGAGAAGACTAGAAAGCTGCCCCTTTGGAAAGCTGGATGGGTAGAAATAGACAAGAGAAGAAAGAGAGACGGCTGCCCACTGCTGCAGCAGAGATTTTACAGGGAGGCCACATTGGGGCAACTAATCATGGATGGAAAGCTAAGGTTGAGCTTATTATCAGCATTTATGAATTAATAGGCCCAGAATTTCTGGCCCAGTTGTGAAATAATATCTTTAAGAGCAACCATATTTTTGTTAAAAAACAAAACCAAAAACAAACATTGTCTGTGTGATTCCTTTTCTCTCAAGTTCCCACATGTTATTTGCCTATGCTATTTTGATTTTTTTCCCAAATATTATAAACTCAAAGCACTTGGTAGGATTGGTTTTTAGAGAGGAGAATGGGTTTAAAAGCAGCAATGGAAGGATGACAGAATTCAGCTCCGGACTGGTAACTTCACGAGGTCCAGAGCCATCTATATGGTTGCCAATTTCCATCCTTTGATCTGTATTCAAACCTTGATGTGCTGTGGACTCAGCTCTCCTGCCACTTGGTTCTTTCTCCTGCCAGGACCTCATGCGCATCCTCAAAGGAAAGTGGTTCAGAAATGTTTACCAGCAGTCAGTGGGACCAGTCCATTTTGCCACGGTGAGAGCTAAGGGTGTGTGCTGTCTCATGTTTGTACAGTTTAACTTGGGATAGGAGCCCACACAGTCGTGGTAGTTTGAATCCCTTGTTTTTATTAGCAGTGAGATGATTTCTATGCCTGAAACACCATTGTTGATTTTCAGAACCAGGGACTCACTGATGAGAGAGCACAGTGCTTGGGGATAAAATGGGTCCCCCAGGCTACTCAGATGATGGGCCACAGTGTGATCTGAATTTATAAAGAAAAAGCAGTGGCTTGTGTCTATAGCTCAGTGGTGGAGTGTGTACTCAGCATGCATAAGGACCTGTGTTTGAACTCTTACACCACAAAAAACAAAGGTGACAAAAAATATAAAGGCACTCATTGG
This sequence comes from Dasyprocta punctata, assembly GCA_004363535.1. Classification (NCBI taxonomy): domain Eukaryota; kingdom Metazoa; phylum Chordata; class Mammalia; order Rodentia; family Dasyproctidae; genus Dasyprocta; species Dasyprocta punctata. Next base: position 43,117 of record RJWM01004700.1, read on the forward strand.
CAGAATAACTAATTCAAAGAATTCGTGCATTTTAAAGATGTGAAAGAAAAACTTTCCAAAAACGAAAAGCTTCCTAAATCCTTATGCTGATGGTTGTTGAAATCAGATCTGTTGGTTTAATTCCATCACTTGGGCTAAAAGTCAATAGCCCACTGAATGGAACATGTCTCATCCAGATTTCTGATAATGCTCAGAGCTGAGAATTTTAAAAAACAGGATGACAAGTGCAATTCTTTTGTCTGGCGCTTCTGAAATCTTCTCTCCTAGCAGCTTCCTCCCTTATCGGCAGAGAGCATCTGAAAAGCCTGACAAGGCTTCGAAGGTCAGAGGGCATCCTGATTCCAGCTCTCTGGTTCTGCAGCAAAACCTCACCTTTGGTGCATTCAGTGACCTCGAGAAGATTAGGGGGAGCCAAGCCCCAAGCCCCTAGTGGAGGTGCTAACACTATGGAGGGATGTGTTGTGCTAATGGGTAACACACCCCTATGGCAGCACTGATTGGGGCTGAGGTCACTGCCAGGGCAGGAATAAACTTCAGGCAACACACAGTACTGCTTCAATCCATTACAGGAGTCTCATTAATTAGTGCTTAGGCTTTGTCTAATAGGAGAATTTTAATGAGAAATGATATTTTCTGTCATTATAGCTTTCCTAGATTGAATGGATGAATAAATAATTAGCAAGGAAGAGTATTAGTGCAGCTATGAATGGACCAGTGTCGCTGCTTGTGGCTGATGAGTGATGCTAAAGCTGAAGCATTTCAAAAGCTGAATGAAAAGGCACGAGAAGCATTGTGAGGTTCTCTCAGTACCCAGCTGTCCCTGTATTCTGTCTACACACAATCCTGTTTCCTACTTCTGTCCACCTGTGATCCCTGTTTATTATAAGCTTGGTGTGTCTGGGTGGTACTAAACATTGATGTTAAAAGCCCATGCTGTTGTAAACTGGCAGCTTCTCTGGAAGCCCTCGAGTGAGAAATGCGCTTCTGTTGAGCTGTAGCATATGTAACGTAAGTGTGCCTGCGTGTATTAAATGTCTTGTGCAACATTAAGCCATCAGCCTGTGTCAGCTGTGTGTGTCTATATCATGTGTTTTCCCGAGAAGTATTGGTGAGGGTGCCGAAAGTCATCTGTTTTTACTCTCATCACCTGCTGTGACTGTCCCTCTGCGGAGAGATAAGGCGGTGTTAGAAACAGTATTCTGTAACATTGGATGCAGCATGTCTTACTTATTAACCTATATAAAAACTAAGACCCTTGGCCCTCGAGCATTCACACTTTAGGGCATGCAGCCTGAGACCCCACTTCCTGCCTGTCACTATGACCTCCAGTTCATGGATCACCCATGAGCCTCTTTTTTCAGCACCCTGCCCCTTAGGATCCTGTCCTATTTCATACATCAGAGCAGCAGATGTTCCAAGGCCCATAATCTGGGATGGGCAGATATTAGAGAACTTGTAACTCTTGCTGCTAGAAGCAGCTTCCGCCTTAGGAGATAACAAAAGGAGCTTTCAGCTAACATCTCAGGCCTGCAGTAGCTCAGCAGCTAGCAAACCATGGGCTCCTCAGGCTTAGCATGGAATAAGTAGGCTGCTGGGATTCTTGTGGGCCTTCAAGTCCCGCATGCTGAGTACTCTGCTGTCCAGGTCCCATCAGTGACCTGTTGTGTTGGTCTCAGCAGCCAGCTGAGTGAATGGCAGGGTCTAGAACTCTTTAGATTCTGATGAGGCCTGTCCTTAAATATGAGAATGTTAAAAAATATGGTGAATCTAAAATTTATTTTTTTTTAAAAAATTTATTACAGCAAGACACTTTGCCATTAATTCTCTTCAAAACACTCCACCTTACTTCAAATACTCATGTTTAGCAATTCTAGAAGTCTTCTTTCCTAAGTGTCTTTAGTTGTGCTCTCCTGCCTCCCTCAATATCTTGAATTGGTTCAAACCATTTACTTTTCATGGTCACTTCGACTCAGAAGAGGCAGAAGTCGCAGTGCCCAGTCAGAGCCAGTGAATGAAGACACACTAATATTTTTATGAGCCTTTACCCACTGTACTTTTGACCATGTCCCATAAAGACACTTGTGAAAGAGAACTTACCTGCTTCAAAAAGTGGCAAGAATGATGAGGCACATACATCTGAAGTGAGGGGAAATATTCGGAAGGGGATGCATGATGTGTCTTTTACTACAATAAAATTTTTAAAATAGTTTGGTAACACCTTATATGGGATTCACTTCTACAGGTTGCTCTGGCTCTTCTACCTTCCGTTTCCTGGCCATGGTTGGTGCCCCCTTTGTGATGGGTTGGTATTAGGAGAGCTGATTCCAGAAGGTTCTTTGGAGCCAGAAGGCCCTTATTCATATTCAGTGATCTCATTCCCCACCATTCAGAAGTGACCCAGTCACTCACCTCCAGCCTACAGAGGTATAAAAGTGAGTCAGTGTATCTTTCACTACCATTTTAAAACTATCACTTCATCCCTTTTACATCCTAAGTTCATCGTAAGTGCCGGACTACTCCCTTCAAGTCCCTTTGAGTCCTCAGGAGAGCTGCGTGCCCTGGTCCTGATCAGGAAGAGGCGTTGCACTAGTTCCACATTTGAGCCATGAGAGGATGTACCAAAGCATATTAAAAAAATCTAACCTTGAACCTCAACTGTAAAACAATTCTTCATGTGCCTGGGCCAGCAGTTAACTAGTTTCTGAGTTTCTGTGTTAAAAGTTACCCTCACTCAGTTCCTGCATCACAGACACTGTTCTACCAAACCAAGAAGGACTCATTACGTGTAAGAGCAATGAATGAGTGTTAGCAATGAATGAGTGTTAGCAATGAATGAGTGTTAGCCTCCACGGGCTCCCTTCCCTTCCCTACCTGCCCCAGGCTATGCGTGAACCTGTCTCTGGGCTACCTTCACGCCTCACAGGCCTGAGAACAATGCCACAGCTGGTGCCGCCTCTGCTGTCCCAGCATCCATTCCCTCCCTTATTTTGCAACTTTATTTTCTCTGTGGAGTCACTGAGTCTGTGCAGTTCACATCTCAGGTGACCCCAGCCCAAGGGCTGGGCCTATGACATGGTATGGCCAGCTCAGTGTGGTCACTGGCCTCTGTGAACAGTTCATAGTACACACACGACTCAGGACAGTCAGGGTCCATCTCTGGCTGAAACTAAGGCAAAGGCAATCCCTCTCCTTCCTTTGAGATGCATAAGCAGGTGACATGGAAACCTAGAGATGCTGATGACCAGCTTTGCCCCCACATGGACAGGGCTTTCATGAAAAGGAAGCACCTACTAGAGGCCAGCAGGGCTGAGCTGGAAAGAGGTGGCATTCTGACGTCATGGCTCAGCACTCCCCTCTAGCTAGGCTACTGTCTGCCCAAACTTATCCGTGAGCTTCTCAATTGGACTAATTTTAAAATGCTTCCTCCCAAACCTCCACCCTCATCCCCATACAGTAGTCTAATCTTTCCAGTGCAAACTGACCTGAACAAGTCAGTACTGAATTCAGCCGTGTTTCCCCACAGGGATTTAGCATAACTGGTTTGATGGGATGTGAAAAGATGGGGTAGAAGGGCTCAGTAGTCAAAAACTTTGAAAACACTGGATTGGACTTCTGTTTTGTTACTGTCTTTGTCATGCGGAGCATCTGACACAGGGCTATGCATGTGCTGGACCAGTGTGCTGCCACTGAGCAATAACCCCAGCTCTTTTTGTTTTAGGATTTCTCAGAGACTTTAGTTTGCTGATGAGCACCTCAGAGGGTGAGGCACAGTTAACAACTGTTTTTAACATTCATTTGACTCTTTGAGATAAGTTTGCTACCGAATATACTTTGGCATGTGTTTAGTTGGAATTTTCTTGCCCAAGTCTAGGCTTTTAGAAAGAAAGAGAAAAACATGTTTACAAAGCAAACTGATAGCAAAGCTTTAAGGGATGAGCAAAGAAAAATCTTTTAGGTTCTCTCCTGGATTTGACTCAATTTACTGCAAATGGTCAGGCCTTCTACACTGATACTCAATTTAATGGTTTACAGGAAAATCCTAATCATTCCCCAATGTTTCAGTAATGGTTAACAGTCTCTGTGGCCTCAACTAATAACTCAGCCTCAGTGAAAAACTAGAAACCACAAGAAATCCTCTCCAGGTGACCACTGTCCCCAGATGTGTCCCTCCAGCTAACACTTTCTGTCTTATCGTGCAATTTTGACACAGTGAAATGGCGCATCACACACACAAGACTGGAGAACAAGGCTGATAATTTTACAGTTATTTTAATAACCAGGTTTACATGAACAGTCACTTGAGGAGCTTTTTTTATTTTCTTTTCTTTAATCTCGGCTAACTCAATACACGGTTTTCTTCACGGTTTAAACCCGACAGCTCATTGTGTCCCGAGCCGCCGCACAGCTAGCACAGATCACAGGGAGGGTTACTGTTTGTCCACACCCACCAGACACGGAACGGAACACCCACACAGCACTTCTCAAAGGGGGAACTCACGGGGATGCCGGCTGCCCAGACAGCCCGCGAGGGCAGCGAGGACTCACGCTGGGCTGGTCTCAGGGAGGGGGCCTGGGAGGCTTGTGGCAGGAACTGAAGTTGGGAAGTGTCCGCCCTGTTGGAAGGGGCGTCTCAAGGTGAGTGGCGTGGAGCCCAGGCTTGGGCTTCAGGTTTTGGAAGAAGAGAAAGACTTTCTGGGTGCAGCCATAGAGAACAACGTCACAGCGAGTGAACTTTGAAATGAAAAGCCATTGGTGATGGCACGATTCTAACCCTACTTGTTTTTGGAAATAAAAGAAATTGCTCATTAGAAGTTCCATAGATAAACTGTCAACTACCCACCCACCCTGGGTCCCCCTCACCGAAGCACTAGGGCAGGATGAGGAGGTAAGAAAGCTGGGGAGTGGCAAGGTCATCCTCAGAGGAGCGGCCAGGCCAGGAGATGAGACAGTAAACACTGCTCAGAAGTGAGAGAGAAGACCCAGGATGCCCCCTCTGCACTTGGGTGAAAGGCCAGCAGGTCTGGAAAGAGAGGGCCACGTTATTCTCTACCCTCTAAACCCTTTCATAGGGCTGTTCAGTGGGTCTATGGAACAGAACAAATCTGAGTATAAATTTTAACTTAATGTGTTACTCAACATATGTGTTAAGAAAATAAGGAGGAGCTTCCTAGGAATCCTCAAGAATCTCTACGCTCAAATGTTTCAATAGTGAGTGAAGGAAGGGAGGCTTCCAAAGATAACACTGCCCATCCTGAGGGCTCTGTGAGGTGATCGGGAGAGCGTGGAAAGCTCACGCAGAACAGAAAGTGTGGTTGAAGGCTGCATTTTGGAAGCCCCAAGTGCACTGCGGATGACCAATCGGAACATGGAAGGCTTATCTTCATGGCAGTGAGAGCCCATGTTTGGGGGTGGGAGGACGATTCGGGCTCCTGCCAACACAGAGCAAATGGTGCAGAAGCGATGCCCACGCTAGGGTTTATTCACATCTCTTCCTCCCTCTGGTGGACATGGCTGGAACTGCTACCTTCTGAAGTCTAGCCTGGCTACTGAGGTACATGATTCAGATCAGGCACACTCCCTTTGTATGTAACAGTCATTGTGAGATCCTTGGTAGGCTCTCAAATATTTGAATCGTGAATTAAAGCTACATTTTTCCTTTTTAATAAGGTTTTCCTTAAAATAAAAGCACCATGAGAGCCTTAAAATAGCAGGATTCCCTATTAGGAGGTAAAAGCCTTTTGTCATGATTAGAACAGAAAGCAGTTTGCTATGGAAAATGCTCTTTCCTAGCTATTTCTAAATTCTTTATAGCGAAGTGATCACTTTTCTCTGATCTTTAGTTGATTAAAACCTGCAGTCAGGGCTAGGCTATAGCTCAGTGGCAGAGAGTTTGCCTAGCATATGGGAGGCCCTGGGTTTAATCTCCAGCATCACAAACAAAACAACTGTAGCTAGAGACAATGGTTTCTCCTAAGCACTTAAAAGGTGCATGAGGCCTGCTCTTCTCTTCAAAGTACTTAGTACACAGGGTTCTACCAGCTGGATTCCCCAGGGCACAAAAGGCCGACCCCAGGCTTAAGGGATTCTTCCTGGGTAAGGAAGGGGGTGTCTCGGTTCTACTCTCCACTCCATGGTTCACTCACAGAATCTGCTCCAAAGCTGAGTTTTCAGAAGTGGCCTGATAATGAAAAGGACACTCAACTCTGACAGACAAGGGAGACGCAAACTCTCCAAGAATTCCCTTCGCACACCCCATCAGGAAACCGTATCATGTCACTGCGACTCACTCTGAAATTTTGGTACCAAAACAAAGGTTGCCCCAAGGATTTACTAATGCAAGAGGAAACAGACGGCTTAGAATTGAAAAACTGAACCAGGCTCGCAGAATGTGCTCTCTCTCTCATTAAGACCGACTTTCCCAAATCCCTACTTGATTCTCATATAAGTTGACTTTAGTAGTAAAAGTTAAGGAACTTAAAAAAAAAAAAATTAAAAAGTCCTAAGCAGTCACTGATGTGCCTGGATCTCAGGAGATTAAGAGAACCTCACACCCACCATTGGCAACAGAGGCCCTGCACTGCGTCCATCTGCGCTGAAGTCCTAAGGCAGATGCCGCCCAGTGGCCTCCCAGCAGCTGGTGCATCTTGGCTTCTTCTGCTCTCCACCCAAGAGCCTGTGCTGCGTCCTCAGTTGTTGCCTTTTATGAGCACCACAGAGGCAGGGAGGACAAGAGGAAGAGGTGCATCATTTGCTCCTCCCTATCCAACCTTCCTCACCCAGGAATGAGGAGGATTTGAAAGCAACACCGAGAAAAAGGCCCAAACAAACACTAGCATAACCAAGCAGGTGGAAGAAATGGTTGGGTTTTTGGTATTTTAATAAATGTTCAAAGAAACAAAATCTACTAAGTACTGGGAAGGGACGTGACAAATCCAGAACCCAAAGACTAGCCTACCTTCTCTGCAGACTCTAGGGGACCGCAGTAAGTGACAGCTGCCCTTCCGTGGAAATAAACGTACATCATCAACACGATACACAACACCCCTTCTGCTCACCCGGCCCACCCACCTCCCTCCTACACACCCGACCCCGTGCCCTCTGTGCCCTCCACCTCGCTCTGGGCTCCCACCACCCACTCGCCCCAAGTAACCTGCGTCCCTTGTTCATTTCCCTGACCTCCCAGCTTTGTCTGTCCCCTTGTCGTAAGATGCAGCACTACACACGCTCTCAACACTATAATATAGCAGACTCTTTTACCTTAGTGGCCTGTCTGATTGCATGCATGTAAATGGGGGAGAGGGTCCAAAAAATCAAGGCTATGCATAAACAGAAAACAAAGCAATATTCGTAAAGCTAAGCAAGCGAGCTTAACATGGAGAAACATAAGGCTTGAGGCTTATTGATTCTTTAGATCGCAACCGTTTGGACTTGCTTTCCTTCTTAAATATCGGTGTACCATTTTGGCTTCAGAAAAATCTCTTCTTGCTTTGTCCCCTCTTTGGGGAGAGGTTGCTTAACTCAGGGATGTGATATTAGAGCGGCCTCCAGGGGGCGCCACGATGCGCTTGCTGGCTGAGCGGACTCCCTCATCCACTTGGGTGCCTGCAGGTGGAAATAAATCCCCAGGAGGGAGGGAAGAAAAAACAAAAGGAAAGGAAAGGAGAGGGGTATGAGCAAAAGAGAAACTGATTAATTTTAAGCCTGTAAGATACTAAGTACCTTCCTGTCACATCATCTCCCGAGAAACCTACACCAAGTCTTGAATTTTTCATATTCATTCCCTGCTTCTGGAAAACAACTACCTTCTAGAAGGAAAAGCCAACTTCTTATCAAGACTTAATCTGACCCTCAGCATGGTAATAGTAAGGAAGGGAACGGTAAGGCTGCAAAATACAGCTCCTTTCATGAACAGTGGTGGCAATGTTTCAAGAGTTCAGCCATCATCTCCTGTAACCCTGGCCACCATGGCTCGAGTGGAGGGCAGGGCTAGGGTTCAGAGAGGCCGGGGCACCTGCTTAAGGCCTCTCAGCAGGAAGTGGCTTCTGGAAAGGAAGCAATGTGCTCTTGGGTCCATTCAGAATGGAGCCTTTAGAAGCCAGGGAGCAGCGCAAACACTAAACACTGAAACACTCACTAAAGCTGCTTGCAATCAGCAGGATGAGACCGCGGTAACATTACCCCAAAGCCTTGAACACTCTGTCGTTTTCCCATGTCTTTTTTCTTCCTGTTTCTTCTCTTTCTTATTCCTTTTCCTTTCCCTATATGGTGTGATTTTTGCCTCGAATGTATCTTTTCTTGTTATCATGCTTCCCTTATATTTAAATTGTTCATGATAGGGATACAAATCTGTCATTCTTTCCTGTTTTAAGACTTCTGGCTATGGAGCAATTGAGCAATTATATTTCGTTTATTTCAGAGCATTCTTAAAAGAATAAATAAAATTAAAGAGTAAGCCATAGTGAATGTTCAATCAATGGAAGCTGCTATTAGCATTATTACTAGTATGGAAGAGAGAATATAATAAAAATCCTGGGCTAGAAGAAGCTAACAGTTTGAGCATAACAATAATGCGAGCTTTCCTTTAACTGGTACAAGCTCTCATAGGTTAAGAAAGAAAATCATTATGAATTCAGAGTGAAAACCAGCTCCCTTGCCCTGCCCCCAACCAGGTCTGGTCTCTAAGCAGTAGCTGGCATCATTTGGCCTTGGTCTCTAACCTGCTTGTGGCTTGTTTGACTCTGATCAGGACCCCTTGCCGACTCAGCAAACCAGCCTGCTTGCCCCAGTGACCTCCCTTAAAGACGATGCCAGCCCTGGGCTGGAAAACACGTTCCAGGAGAGTTCAGGGGATCACCCTGTGGCCCCAGAACACTAGTTCCCCCTGCTCCCTTCCCTCCGTCCTTGACCAGCCTGTCCCACTCACCTGACAGGCTAAAGCCCGACTGGTGGAGATTCCTCACAGGTGGATTGGGCCGGGTGGGAGAGCCGCGGGTAGAGCCCACAGGGGTGCCCCCTTTGGGGGTGGTGGTCAGGTCAAATACAGGCCCATCGTACATGCCCCTTGGGACGGCATGCAGGTCTGCCATCTGTGGCCAGAGAAATGGCACGTCAACCCTCCTTCATTCAACACTGTGGGGCCTACTTGTGTGTGCAGAGAAGCAGGGGGATGATAATGATGAAGGCGCCTCAAGGAAGGGCGAAACGGTGTACAATAAAGAACGATGTCACAATTAGATTGAGAGGGAGATAGCCCACAAGGCCCTCTCTAAATTGATGAGCTCCCAGCTGCAGGACCAAAGGACTCTGTTCTGTATAGAGAACCCTATCCCATCCTCGTCACAGTCCAGGAAGGTTTATAATTATAATCCCAAAGAGACGTTATTGGAATTTTAATCAGTTAATTCCAATCTACCACTTCCAGCACAACCCACAGCGAGAAGAGAGACATCGAGACGTATATACAGCTGTGGGGAGCTAAGGAGTCCTAAGTCCAGCCAAGATGGTGGTTCACTGGAACAAAGGCCACAACCCAGACCCCAATTTGGGTTTTATTAATTCTCCATGAGGGGAGTGGTTCAGGGATGAGTGATAGTGAGTGTGTCTGAAATACGTGACTGCCGTGACTACTATCATGAGCTGGGCTAGGTAGGAGGTCTGAGATCACCTCTGCAATATGCAGAGGGCGAGAAATGCAGAGAGAGCAATCTGTATAACACATGTGAGGCAGTATCTTATCATTTGGGGTTGGTGCTTTAGTTCTGTTGTACAATCCTTTTTGTCCTGGGACGTCAAAGCCTCTTTCTTGTCATAGCCTCTTTCTTGAGGCTCAGTCCCAGCCGACAGCATGGAGCACGGCTCCCCATCCCACCCAGCTGACCACGTATTAAGGGAGTCACTGGGTAGGGTAACACAGACCTTTGGCTTTACCTTAGAGGTTATACATCAGCGCCTCAGCCAGCCCAATTTACATTGCTTAAAGCCAACTGAAAGGACAAAGAAATAGCCTAGCCAGCTCTGTGCATATCAATACATGGAGATAGGGCCAAGTTCATCCAAAATGGAGATAGTTGCTGCTCTTTTCAAGGAGAGTCCTCTCTGTGGTTCCCCACAGTTCTGGGCTTGTGCATTGGGCAGGGATGAGGTTGGGGTAGACGCAGAGCAGTGGTGTGAGTGGGAGTGTAGCTAACAGAGGGAACAGCTAGTGCTGTTCTGAAGGGGAACTGCTGCAGAAGGAAGGACTAGGGGCCCTGCAGGCACGAGGAGAGGGCAGGGAAGGGTGGCAGGTGAGCTGAGGTCACACATGCAGGCTGAGGGGTTACATGAGATCTCCACCCTCCCACTCTACGCCACAGATCAACATGGACGGGCGCTGAAAGGAGACTGTTGACTTCTGGCTGTGACTGTGAACTTGACTTGGGACTGAGGAGCCAGCCAGCAACTAACTGTGTGCGTGCTCTGTGCTGAGCACCATGGACACGTGAAACACTGTGGCTTCTGCAAGGGGGCTTCCAGCCCATCAGACAGACGCAGCAAGACCACCCCAGACCACCCAGCCTCCAACACATGTGATCACTGACCAATGCTTGTACCGGCTCAGGCCCGGCCCCACAGAACTCTGAGGAATCCTGGCACCCCACTGTCCTCCCGCACTTGTAAGAGCAACTCATGGATGACTTTATCACACCAACAGCTCTAGATCGTCACTGTTCTTTAGTTCTACAGTCTAAGTCACATTAATGGAAAGAGGGCGGCAGATCCTGGGAGCTGCGTTCCATTCCCTTCTCTCCCAGGCATGGGGATCTGGTCTGATCTTGCTGTGTGAAGCCCCCTGACTACAGGAAGGGGACTCGGAGGTGGGAGAGGGGAGATCTGCCAGGAAATTGCTGAGCCTATCTCGAACGAGTTAGGGTTATTCTGCAGGTATGTGTGTGTGTGCGCGCGCCAAGTCAGGGACATCAATAAGGCTTTATTTGAACCACAGAAGCTAGAAGTTGTAAGTGTGAGCTCTGTGGAACACCCCAGTCAGGCTGGGACAGGGACTGGTGGGTATGAACCACTGGTTCTTCTTTTAAGCCTTCATCTGGGGGCTTTTCGAGAGCTTTTCATTTATTTTTACAAAAACTATAGCAGATTATTCAAAGTTTACATTAGTAGAAATATAAAATGTAAAGACGTTATTTGGAAAATTACTTGTTTTCAAATTTCTCTTTCACAGCACATTAAGTGCATACTGGTTCTTTTCAGGATGGGCACATTGTTAGGATTTCTCTGTGAGAGTTAGGAGAGATGGACCCCCAGAACCTGGGGTCACCATCCCTGAGCCTGCACAGGACACATGGCCCCTCTCCCTCTGGGCTCCACCTGCTGCTCACCCTCCTCCTGGCTTTGATGCGTTTGTAGACGTAGTCGGAGAAGGGGCCACAGGGGATGAAGCGGCCGGCACCCTGGGTCACGTGCAAGTTGCCGTCTTCCAGCATGATCTTGCCCTGGCAGATGACGACCAGGGGCGCCCCACGCAGCTCCATGCCTTCGAAGATGTTGTATTCCGCAGCCTGCGGAGGAGATGGGGGTAAAGGCATGGAACGGGTGTCAGAAGAGGAGAAAAATCATGATCACACTCCGTGTTTGCGAATATGCTTTCAGTGTCTCTAGAAACCAGGTAGGTAAGAAAAATTCACACAATGAATCTTCAACCATTCAGTCACCAGAAGGGGTTAGGAGGCTGACACTTGCTAAGAAAGACTGGCCTTCTAGCAAGGAAAAGCGTCCAGTAGTTATTACGGTGTGCAAGTGGAAGCCATTTCCACGGTCGTAGTACTCAAGGTGAAGCTGAGTAACAGAGTCTTGAGTGTTACACAGAGGGGACCCTGTAGCCACTGGGTCCCCACTAGCTCAAAATTACATAATGAGATATGACGCAGTGCGCAAGTGAAGGCTGTCACCACCACAATCAGGGTCACTCTCTGCCTCCTTCCCTGATTCAACTACAAAGGAGCTACAAACATCATCTGAGAGTCAGGCTGTGCGGGGTAAGTGCTGGCTTTAGCCCTGACCAGCTGCATCAATGATTCCACTTCTCCCACTCCCATCTCCTTTCCTATAGAATGTGGGGGACTGCCGCTCCTGCCTGTAGAGGGCTGTCCTGGAGATGCAGTAAGCTAACAGCACAGCGCCTGAAACACAAGTGCTGAAACATTTTTTCACAAATGTGTATTAAGTACTTGTTGCACGTATGGAGCTTTGGTTATTATTTTGCACACGAATAGGAACATATGAGAAAAAAATATTTAGAGTTTCCCTCCTCTCAAAACAAAACGACTGAGCCTGAGAAAGCCTGAGAATGAGGAGGGCAGGGTGGTGCATCAGCCACCCTAATCCAGACCCGTGAGGGCAGCGCCCTCTGCTGGGCGTCCACAGTGTGAGTTCCAAAGTACTGCGATTGGAGAGGGATCGGCACTCAGGGCAGCCAGTCTGCTCCAAACACACCCGCTCACCCACAACCCCGCTTCGGGCAGAGCCCTGTGACACACTCCCGCTCCATCCCCTCCCACAAGCCCGCTCTTACCGACTGGTGGTTCTTAGCAGAGACGATCTTCACGGCATCTGGATCCCAGATGACCAGGTCGCTGTCAGAACCCACGGATATTCTCCCCTTGCGGGGATACAGGTTAAAGATCTTGGCAGCGTTTGTGCTCGTCACGGCCACAAACTGGTTTTCATCCATTTTCCCTGTGGCCTAGTGAAATACAAAACATTGTGTGTGTGCATCCTATCTCCCCGTCACCTACCTCCATCAGCATGGGGTCTCTGCCAAGGTCACCCCCGGGCTGCCCAGTTAGGAGAGATCTGTGCTGTCTTTCATGTATGTGCCTGTCTGAGGTTCCCAAGTGTTCTTTACTAAGGATGTGCCATGTTGGCAATTAAAATATACAGCTCTGCGTCACTTAACGGTGGGTGCGTCCTGAAACGCTCACCCATGGCAGCTCTGTGTAGACATCACAGAATGAGAGCGTGCAGGCCACGGACAAAGAATGCTGTGCTAAAACTAGGCAATGGGATCTTACGGGACCCCTCATGTAGTTCATTATTGGCTGAAACATTAGTAAGCAGCACAGGAGTCTATGTGTTACTTTTTAACAAATTCCAACAGTGCTAGGATACACATGTACATACATTCACAAATATAAAATTTTCTTTCCTGACTCAGTCCTTTCGTTTTAAGAAGACAGAAAACATAATTTTTTTTTGTCTCTTCTCTTACATGGTTCACTTTCATCTTCCATGTTTTCTATCTTCTTAAAACAAAAGGACTGAGTAGGAAAGACTTGAGTTTAAATCTAGCTCTGAGCTCCCTAGGATGCAAGGAGAAAAAAGCCTTAGTGAATTGGACTATGAAGATGAGTAAGGCATTATTTCATGCATAGTCTATTTGGTGCTGAAAACAGGAAAGTCATCAGTGTCACAATGAGCTTATTATTAATTTTACTAAAATCTTCACAAGAGTCTTTTGTTTCCTTGGCTATTGCTTTTTATCGGCCCTTGTGATGTGAGAAAGGAGAACAAAAAGCAATCCCTTCGCCAGAAGACACTGATAAACAACGTCTTAGCCAAATGACTGTCTGTCCTCAGACCAGGGCACACTGGATGGGCAAACTGACCTTAGGCACAGACTCTCTGCTTAGCATTTCAAAGTACTGTTTCTAGCCCTTTCAAAAGAAGTCATAAAACTCTCAATAAAAAATAATTTTTTTTTTAATTCACTAGTATTCACTAGTATTTTAAGCTCAAATTGTATATACACTCAGGGAAGGAGCCGTATGTCTGAGTCCTAGTTGTTAAGATTCCAGAGGAGGAAACCTCTTCAGAATACTGGACCTAGGGGATTCAGCACTAGGAGGTAGACTCCCAGGCCAAGGCCAGGAATTTAGCTCAGTGGCATAAGTGCCTGCCTGGCAGGCACGAGGTTGTGAGTTCGATCACTAATACAAAAAAAAAAAAACCAAACATTGATTTCCAGGCCGCCTGAGCCGCCAGCTCTGCGCAATCTCAGCAGATATGAAATGCACCTGGCTCTCCGAGTCCTCACCAGCCGTCAGCAGGACAGCAGCTCTGGCTGGGTTGGTACCGTAGCCTGTGACCTGGCCACCCACCCGTGACCCAGGTGCCTCACCACAGCCTTGTCCCAGATGACGGACATCCGCTCCTCCACGCCGTTGGTGCCCTCGGGGATGGCTGTGAAGTTGTCCTTCCCAATGGCTTTCTGAGCAGTGCTGAAGGTGCAGTGGGCACTGCCGGAGAGTTGCAGATCACCACTGGAAAGGAGAAAAGTGCCCTGTGAATGGGCGGCACAGCCGGGAACATGGAGAAACCAGAATCTACTATCTAGAATGAGGATTTAGAGTCTGACTACTTCAGTTTAGAATTCCTTCTCTACCTCTGATGAGCTGTGTGAGCTTGGGTAGGTTTCTTACCCTCTCTGGTCTCAGGTACCCATCTGAAAAATGAGGGGTGGAGTTAGATCATCTCTTTGTGAGCAAACTCAAAGGGACTTAAATGAGTGATGGCCTAATCCTGCATGTCTACCGGGGGTAGTAACAAGCAAGTCTTACTGTAATTTTGGTTAAGAGTCATCACGAACATCTATTTGACTTTAGGCAAATAATTTCAGCTCTTTGATCTTCAGTTGCTTATTCTGTCCAGTGGAGATAATTGTGCCGGGTTTATAAAGTTGTTATGAGGAAAAAAAATGAGGTCCTACGGGCATTAACTACAATGACCATTATGCATTATTACTGTGCCGTTTCACTTGAAACCTGAGGAGGAGGAGCTTGTTTTCCATGCCTCAGGCCGCAGGAGAATCACGCACTGCAGACAGTAGTGCAGGGGGTGGGTGGGATTACCCAGCCCCACCCCAGCTGGCCCCAAGTGCTCCCAAAAAGTGCCTGCCACCTGGCATTCCCACACCCACCTGGCCAGCAAGGAGTTGATGTAATCAGGAGTGGTTGGGTCGGGGCTCAGAGGTGGGGATGTCACGAATGCAGCTGCCTTGGCCCAGTTCTTGCTCCAGTAGTGGGTTCCATCTATACCAAGGCTGGCAGTGATAGGTTCACCAAAGACCACATTTCCTGGATTGGGGAGAAGGCAGGCAATGGGTTTGCGTGGCTCCAAGGCCCACTGCAGGCTTATGGCTCTGGAGTTACGCAGACCTGGGTTTAAGTCCACGTTCCCACCTTTTTTTTTTTTTTAATTTAACTAAGTTTATTGTTACAGTTTAGGTATAAATAATGATCACATTCACCATAGGGAATTTGTACCTGTACATCATATACCTTGATTTGTCTTTTTCCCTCCCATTCCGTTCCCTTTCAACTCCTCTTCTCCTCCTTATTTACAAAGCTTTGTTATTTATCTTTTCTCATTTTTTCTTTTCCCTTTCTTCCTCCACCTCCCAGTTCCCTTTTCCTTTTGAGCAATTTCTTCCTACTTCACCATATCTCTTGTACAATTTGGTTCTTATTTACACTTTCAGTTTCTGACACTGGTGAAACAAAGCAATATTTACATGTGTCCTATTTATTTCACTTAAGAATATGGTCTCAAGGTATATCTATTTAGCAATGAATGTCTCACGTTTATTCTTCCTTATGGCTGAGTAGTACTCCATTACATATAAAAAAAATCCACATTTTTTCATCCATTCATTAGCTGATGGGCATTTGGGTTGTTTCCAAGATTTAGCTATTAAGAACTGTGCCACTATAAACATGGATGCACATAGAACCCTGTGGTATGATGCTTTTAATTATTCTGGGAAAATATCAAGAAGAGGACTATCTAGGTCGAATGGGACCTCTAATACTAGTTTTATTTTATTTTATTTTATTTTATTTTTACTACTGAGGATCGAACTTACAACCTCACTCTTGCTAATCCTAGTTTTTTGAGGCATCTCCACACCGATTTCCACAGTGGCTGCACCAGTCTGCACTCCCACCAACAGAGGAGAAGGGTTCCTTTTCCCTGACAGCTCTATAAGCATTTGTTATTGGTTGATATTTTGCTAATAGTCATTCTGTAGTGAGATGGAATCTCAGTGTTGTTTTAATCTGCATCTCTCAAATGACCAGTGACGTTGACCATTTTTTAATATATTTATCTGCCATTTGTATTTCTTCATCTGAGAAATGTGTATTCATCTCAGACATCCATTTTTGTATTGGGTCTTTGAATTTAGGGGATCTGATTTTTTTTAGTCCTTTATATGTTCTAGATATTAGTACTTTGTCTGAGAAGCAACTGGCTAAGAGTTTCTTCCCTCAATCTGTAGGTTGTCTTTTTACTTTATTTTTAATTTCTTTTGCTGTGCAAAAGCTTTTCAATAAGATGAGATCCCATCTTATTATTACT
Organism: Dasyprocta punctata; assembly: GCA_004363535.1. Taxonomy (NCBI): domain Eukaryota; kingdom Metazoa; phylum Chordata; class Mammalia; order Rodentia; family Dasyproctidae; genus Dasyprocta; species Dasyprocta punctata. The sequence goes on from RJWM01004700.1 coordinate 59,524, forward strand.
GTTGATTTTTCATAGTATTTCTCATGCAATCTGCATTTTATTCATGAAGTCTCTGCCTATACCTGTATCTTCAAGATTTCTACCTATTTTCTCTTGCAACAGACTTACTGTCTGTTTTAATATTTAGATGTTTGATTCATTTTGATTTTAGTTTAGTGCATGATGATAGACATGGTTCTAGTCTTAGTTTTTGACATGTGGAAAGCCAGTTTTTCCAGCACCATTTACTAAAGAGGTTATCTTTTTTCTAGTGAACATGTTTGGTCCCTTTGTCAAAGATAGGGTAGCTGAGTGTGCTTAGAGTTGTTTCTGCATCTTCTGATCTGCTCTGATCTGCTCCACTGATTCTCAGGTCTGGTTTTTTTTGTTTGTTTGTTTTGTTTTTTTGCCTGTACCATGCTGTTATCACAGTAGCTTTGTAGTATAATTTCAAGTCAGGAATTGTAATGCTCCCTGCCTTGCCTATGTTGTCCAGAATTGCTTTTGCTAGTCTATGTCTCTTTTGGCTCCAAATGAATTTTAGGAATGTTTTCTCTAATTCTGTGAGGTATGTTAATGGTATTTTGATTGGGATTTCATTAAATCTGTATAAAGATTTTGGGAGTATGGTCACTTTCACTATGTTGGTTCTTCCTACCCAAGAGTAAGGAATAGCCCTGCCTGCTTTAAGACTTTGCTTTTATGTCTGCTAAATTCAAGCAATTTTGTATTCCCTAGATAAGAAGCAGCACTGGTTATAACATGCACCATTAATCTTCAAAATCCAGAGGCAAGTTAAAATTTGAGGCAAAGAAAATAAAAACTGCATTGATTTTCAAGATTTAGCTTCATTTCAGAGATAGTAAAATGCAAAATAGATATATCCTAGAATTGAAACAAGATGACGTCTACGTGTCAGACTTGAGAAATTAAACGATTTAGCAGATGCGAGGAGTCTGCTACATAGTAGGTACTCAGTAAATGCTGATACCACGGTAAGCCCTGAAGTCCTGAAAATATCTCACATCACTGAGAATTTCGAGATCCTTCTGATACAAGGACACGCATTGGTTCCACAAAGTGAAATCCAATCCTGTGGGTCAGAGGCTCTGGTGACCTTTATCAGCATGTTTTTGCTTCTTAATCTAAAGCAAAAAGCAACTTGCTCAAGGAGAACCCACAGCCTGTGTACATCAAAGGTGAGGCTGGCTTCTTGGTGTCTGTGTCAGGAACCAGGACCTTAAGTGAAGACAGGTACAGAAGGACGTGGGCAGGTACACTGCTCTAAGCTCTTGCTGAGCGTCTTCACAAGGAGGGATAGTAACACAGAACGCAACTGCAGCCTCATGCAAAGTAGCTGGTACCCAGCTTCTCCACCCCAGTTAACTGTGGGTCAAGGATTCCCTGCACAGCCTTGGGCTCCCTTAGGTCAGTTCCCCTCTGTCTAGCTTCACCCAGGTCAAGCTCCAAGAGGGCAGGATGATAAAGAGATTTCAACTCTTTTCAACTCCATTTAATTGGTAATTAACCGAATTCCAGGTAGGGAAGAATTCTAATAATGCTTCCCATCTCACTAGAAAAGACTCCTGACTGATCAAGTTATATCTGCCACAGAGGAAAGAAGCCCTGGGAGTAGTTCCCATATGGTAGCCTTGCTTTATGAAGAGGTGGTAACACAGACTGACTGACGTGTAACTGATGAGGATTTCAGACTCTCCAAAAATATTTCCCAACGAAAGAATCCAAGGCCACAAAGAAATGAAGAAAAGAGAGTCAGGGCAAGCACTCAACTACTCCCCAAAGAAATACAACCTTGTAAGTGGATGACTAGTCCCTCTGGGGTATATGTTGCATAGCAGAGCAGACAGCAAAGACTGCCATTATAGTTGGGTTTGAGCACAAGGCCCCATAGCTGGGAGATCCTAGTCAAGAGCACTCCAAATTACTTCATCTGTAATACGATGATACTATGCCCACATGACATGCCGTAGCGCTCTCAGAGAATTCTATACAATCAGTGCTGGGCATCATCTTGGTCCTCAATAAACTGAAGCTCTCGAATCCCAATTCTGAGCAGCCATGCAGAGTTATTCCCAGGTTGAGAGTGATTCTTTTCCTTTGGAGTTAAACAGAAACATGGTCCAGGGGGAAGAGTAAGCCCTGTTGCACTGTCTTCCTGCTCGGAATGCTCTTGACTCCTTCCCCAAGAATGATAGTCTTGAGATGTTTGCTAGCTTCAACCTCAGCAGCCAGTTTTTCATCACTGAAAGAAAACATCCCTCCACCCTGGAGACACAGCTGCACTAGTTCTCTCTGCCAGGGAATCATGAGCCAGAAGGCTAAGGGGAGGAATTTTTCTCTGTGAACTTTGGAATAAGACAAGCATTCAACTGAAACAGCCCATCCTCAGAGGTCTCCAGGTCTTGAGGGTAGGTTCCTGGCATGATGCAGCCACCAGCAGAGTGTGAGTATGCTGGGTGGTCCCACCTCAAAGGATGTGCATTTGGGGTGGGGTGTGGTCCATGCCAGCACCCCCATTTCCTTTCTCCAAGAATGGGTAAGCAACACTGCTTTCCTGGTTCTCACCCAATGACTCACCCAGTGGAGCAACCCTGCCATGTCTGTTGAGGCATTTAACTGCTGAGAGAAAACAGCAGACTATCATGAACATGGTGAGATTGGAGATACCTCTGAACCTTCCAACGGGAGCTGGGCAGTTAGGAAGATTCCCCTTTGAAACGGATAGCGCTGCCCTCTGCCAGAAAGCCAGGCAGCTGACAATGCAGCTGGCAGGGTCAGCTGGAGCTTTTCTCGCCTTATAACCACCCACATGTGGAATTGCACAGGCCGGTCTGGCAGATGAATCCCTCACCTTGGCCTCTCCATCACGAGGCTGGCCACTCACACGCAGCAGTCAGGATGGCACAACTGGGCCTGGTACATCCTCCTTCACACGCAGACACACAACTTCCATATCCAGTTTCTCAACCATACTACTCACTTATCAGATAAACAGCTGAGCCCATTACCTTGCTACTGAGGATGAGAATCACAAAGAGAGAAGAAAGCTCAAAAATGGGAGTAAACTTTAGCTGAGCACAAGTAAGGAACTGAAGGTCAAGGTAACAGCAGTGGAGAAATAAAGCAGAAGGCGGAAGGCAGTGGCCATGGGGCTTGTGGCATGAAGGCCATGGTGGTGGACATCTTGGAGGACCCAATCATCCCATCTTCCAAAATGAGCCATGCTAACCTTTGTGGTCAGTTGGGGTGACCCTGCGTTTTGTCCTGCCCGCGGTCCTGGCTCGATTGTACCACCATCCTTTGGGCAGTCTTTGGTTCAGGGATGAGCTCGTGACCCAAGCCAAGGCAGTCCCAGTGCTCCTGGCATCTATCCTTGTCATTGCTCACTACGACAGTAAAGCTCCCGGGGAAGAAAGCGAGCCAAGAATGGAATAGGAGTGACAGATACACTGTTAAAACCCCTCAGTGTAGTCACATGAATATCCACAGCCAATCACTGGCTTCTGTTTGCTTGTTTAAGCTAGTTCGGGTTGGATCTTTGACTCTGGTATGCACAGCAATCTTGACTAGAACGCGCATTTATAAAGCTCAAATCATGTGAACTGAAAAGGAAAGATCAAAAAGAGGAGAAAATCTATTCAGGCTGTGTCATCCTAGGCACACCACTGAACCTTCCAGAGCCTCGGGGGTGAGAATCTCTGGATCCTGAGTGTGTGCTGAGGTGTCCTAGTGAGCAAAACAGGCACCATTTATACTCCACAGATGGCCAGGGAAGAAAGGAACCAGATAGTGCAGCAGGGGCTGCAGGAACACCCATCACCTTTTTTCCTGGCTTGTGAGATGAGATCAGCTGCACTCTTGCTCATGACCTTTGTGATGTACAGGGGGCAGTTGGTTTGGCTGGCAATGGTGATGGCACGGAACACAGCCTCTGCCTCCAGCTGCGAAACAAAACAAAACAAAACAAAAAACAGGAGTCAACAGGAACCTGAGCCTGTCACCCTGGCCATGCCACCACCTCCATACAAGGTGAGAACATCGTGCTGTGCAGAAGTTCAAAACCCAGAAGGATCTGGAATTAGACACCTGGACCTGCATCTCAGATCCATCACCTCCTAACTCAGTGCTTTACTTTGCTCCTTGGTGCTTTTATCCTTCATGAGTAAAACAGATAAGAGGAATACAGCATAGGGCTGGGTCCCAGAGCGATGCCTGGCACTGAATCGGTACTGATACACTGTCCACTAGAGTTCTCAGCCTTCTTTCTCCTCTCCCTGTGGTTATCACAAAGGCTGCACTTGAATGGGAGTCCTTTCTGCCCAATATTCTCAAGGTAGATTCTCTGGGAAAACATCACCAAGTGCAGAATAACCAGAAAAGGCATTCAGGCCTCACAGCTTCTCCAATTCTTTCCTGAAGCAAGAAGGGGCCCACAAAGGGTGCATTCTAAAAAGCATGTTTTATAAAAATAACCTCCGGGCTTCTCAGCACAACAACTTATTGTTTTCTTCCCTTCCATCCTCATGCAGAATTCATGTTTTCAAATATGCTTCCTAACCCAGTTGCATTCATCAAGCAACAGGTAATGAGTTTCCCCTATTTAACAAAAGCGGATCTGAGAGCTCAGGGTGTCTCACATGGCATAGTTATAAGCTGCATGATCTCAGGTAGAATATGCAACCTCCCAATGCTTCAGTTTCCTGGTCTGTAAAGTGGAGATACAAATAGGACCTCACACTTAGGGCCACTGTGAGGATTAAATGAGTTAGTTCTTGCAAGCAATCACCTGGCAAGAACAAGCCAAGGGTCCCTTCAAAGAGCAGTGGTTAGTTTTGCTGCTGATCACAGTTTCTGACCAGTGTGAGTTTGTTCTTATTCAAAGCCCAAATCAGTCCTATTCAGCCTAGAACGCAGACACTGGCATTTTTCCATTTGATCACCATCAGTTCCTTATTGTATGAATATGACTTTCTAGTTAGCCTATGCAGCCCAATGCTTAGAAAAACACCACAATAGTTTGCAGATGCCCAATGGCTGTCTAATGCAAACCAGTCCCTGCCTGGGGTTCAGCAGATGGGCTCTAGAAGTTGGTGGGCTGAGCTGGTGTCCTCCAAGCTGGATTATACTTGGCGAAGACCAGGCCCAGAGGGGTCCCTGAGTGCAGCTGAACACAGATGTCCTTAAGCACCCCACTGTGTCCTGGTTCCACTCTCAGGTTCCACTCTGAAGAGGGTATCCTGGGGTGCTTTGAAAAGAGCGCTGGGTCCTCCCTGTTCACCCTCCCCCTTCACACCTTTGCTGATCACTTCAGGGCCCCCATGACCTCAGCCATGGCCCCTTTGATTTCCCCTCCTCCCTCCCAGCATTACAGGTTTTTCCACACTTCCACAGCATGACTATCTTTGGAAGGTTACATCACCCTCCAACTTCACCCCAAAGGGCTTCCAGGGTTTACAGATTTGCAGCTGAGAGACACTTTTTTTTTTTTTTTTTACTAAAAAGGAGACGGGAACCAGGAGAAGGTTGGGAGGGGTGGTTGGAAAAACAAACCAAGGAACAAAAATAGACTTTGTTCTGAAATCCCCTGGCTGCTGCCGCTGAAATCTATCTTGCCAGCACATTTCTCTGGTGACCAACATTTACGGAGTTTCACAAACAGCGCTGATCACCCTGGCCTGCTCACGCTGTGGACGATCTTCCAGTTCTTCCAACTCATTGGCTGAGCTCCAGGTTCTTTACCTGTGTGATAACATCAACTACCTGGAGCGGCAGGCAGTAAAGAAGGATAACTGAAATAATGCGTGCAGCCAGCACCGTACCAGGTATGCGTCCTGTAGAAAAGTCCTGGTGTTATTAAGAAGACAAACCTTTCAGGAATGCCGTGACACAATCTTTAAAATTACTTTAATACAAGCTCCTCAACTTTTATTTCAAATGGTACCAAAAATATCTGGACACAGGGAGTTTCTGGGCAGCTGAACTTGTTCTGTATTGCTGCTGGGTGCTACTTACGCACGTGTATTCGGTTTGTGGAAATTCACCACATCCTTAGGATGGGAACATTTTCCTCTGTGTGCCATATTGAATTGTTAAAAGGGCTGTAACAGAGCTGGGCCGTGGAACCCAGTCTTTTCTGGTTCTAGTTCTTCTATCTGTGGTAGAGTTTGGAATCAACGCAGAACAACAGGATTTGCTTCACTGATTGGAACAGCCTAGGATGGACTTCAGGTCCTCCCAAAGCCAACTTGCCATCAACCACATGGGCAGTTGATTCCCAGCTCTGGGCCCACCTGTGCAGCAGGTGAAGCCACTGACATCCCTGAGACAAAGAATCAATCACTTGTCATTCCTGATTGGTTCTTTAGCTGTACATCACCATGTATACAACATATGTAAAATTTTCATACCTGGATGTAATCATCACCTTAGGCAAAACAAGGGGCAGAATGGCTATGAAAAAGGCCATTCACCCTCCCATTCACATGATTCATATATTGCAAGCCTCAAAACATAGTGTGAAATAAGACAGGAAGTAGAAATGTCTCCAAGATTCACGATGATTAAGAAAGGCATTAGCAATTTAACACTCCTAATGGAAATTCACTGAGCACACTGCAACTCGCATTATCTTAAAGAGATTAGGGGTCAGAAGTAAGCATCTCTTTTGCAGTTCTTTCTAATTTATTTTCACAGGTCCTTGAGCTTGGGTCGGTCAGATGTGGTCTCTGAAGGAAATATTCTGATACTTCTCTACTATGTGCACAGATTTCTCACTACCTTAGAGATGTGTATATGGCTTGGGAAAGCAAGCCAACAGATACATTTCACATGTGAAAGGAGGGGTAGGTAGTTGGGACCGTAATAATCAGTCTCTCAGGAGATGCTGATAAAAAAAAAAAAAGAGAGCCCCTGCTGCTACTGCTTCTTTTTCTCCCTACCTCACCCTTTACCTCTTCCCCCTGTAACTTACCTCTTCTGGTCTGCTCAGCACATGGCCCTCTGGGCCAGTTATTCCCATTTCCAACATCCGGTTTTGCTCCTAGAATGAGAAGAAAAAAAGAAGAAACTCTTAGATGAGCTCAACCAAATTTGAAAAAATTATACTGGTACATTCTGGTCTAAAGGATAAAAAGATGCACTTAAAGGATAAAAAGAATAAAATACCTATGTGCAACAAACATTAATTCGTATTTGGAGTTGCAATTTAAATGCAACTCCCTTTTAGTAAAGGTAAGGTAGTTGGTCTGTGAGAACATCTATTTTTTGTCTGCATTACCTATCAGAAGTTCTGTTGGATCACTCACTCTCCACATCTTTCAGACTCGGCTGCTTGTGAAAGCACACTTGCTTAACTTACAGGTTTGTTCATTTCTGCACTTTAAATTCATTCATTCAACAAAACGTACTGAGTATCTGCTTCCCACTAAGCTCTGTGATATGTACTTCAATTACAGCAATGGGGCCTGTGACCTCAAGGTGTTTACAGGTTCGTGCGACAATCCCCCAAGTGCAGTCCAGCCACTGCCCACACCAAAATCACCTAAGCTGCTCTTATAGTAGTACGGATTTCTGGTCCTAGTCTCACCTAGCAAATCAGACTGTATAAGGATGAAACCTAGTAATCTACATTTCAATTAATCCCTCTGGGTTTTTATGCTATAAACCTAGGGTTTAAATGAATGAATTCAGAGTTTAACCAGATGAAATAATGCTTCCAGACAGCACTGAGTTAGTGTTTCAGGGGAATTCTCTTTAGCTCAACAGTGGACACTGTAGCCGACCTGCCGGCCCTGGTGGCTGAGTGCTGAATTCCTCAGACTGCTGGCCAGTGCTCATGCAGAATCAGGTGGCTGGACGCCAAACCCACATGGGGCTAATTGGAACTGGCAGGAATGTGAAACCACCATACCTGCAGTTCCGCTGGCATTCACCCTGAAATTCCCAAAGCGACTTCCGGCAAGCCAGCCGGGTGACCTGGGAGTATCCTGGGCCTGCAGGGAAGTGGGGAGTGCAGGGAGCCTGGTCTCACTTCATAACTCTGAGACCTTTAGGAAAATTAGCACTTGAAAAAGAACTTTTTGATGTTTTTGTTGTTCACAACTCAGAATTTCTAAAAAAGGAGTACAAAGGAAAGTGTATGTAAGACATGGAAAGTTACATGAAAGGTCAGAGGTTGCTTTTTCCAGCAAAGTAGCTCTGCTTGTTATTCTCACTGTCCTCATTTACTCAGACGTCAATGGAATAAAAATGTTTCCAAACTTTAGTGAGTGCACTGCGTAAGTCACACAAAGTTTAAGGTTGTTGACTGTAAATTTTTTGTCTTACAGCATACTCAGTTCTCTCTTGCTTGTATGTACCATGATAATGAACGGAGAAAAGCTAGCTCCACCAGTGGCCTCCAAACACATTTACTAGGGATATATTTCTTGTTTTTTTTTTTATTTTTTATTTTTTATTTTTTTTTGGTGTGTGTGTGTGTGTGTGTGTGTGTGGTGTTGGGGAGGCTGAGATTGAACCCAGGGCCTTTGTACTGAACTGCTTCCTTCTTATTACTTTTTATTTTGAGACAGCAATTGCTAAGTTGCCCAAACTAGGCTTGAACTTGAGATTCTCCTGCCTCAGATTCCTAGAGCACTAAGATACAAGTATGTGCCACCATACCCAGCTGGGATACATCTTCAAAATACACTCTACTGAACTACTGAATCAGAATATGTGGAATCAGGAAAACCCAGGGCTTCTAATACACTGTTCTTGTGAAGTCTTAATTCTAAAATTCATGGTTTTCTTACAGTTGGAAGGTTAAAAATGGCATGATGCTTATGTACATGTAGACATGTTACATACATGGGCCAATCACCCACAATGAATGTAATCATTATGTATCCCAAACATGTACTAATAAAAATTTTAAAATGAATATCTGTTAGATGAATGACTAGAGATGATGCACCCTCACGCCACCTTGTTGACTGGAAAGGTCTGAAAACTGCTCTTATTTGTATCCAAAGAAGTTTTCTTCTTTTCCTCTTCAGTCACTTTTGTAGAAATGTAGCAAGAAACTCTAAGTACAGCAGCTGCCTTCATTTAGACAATGTGATAAAATCTTTCTGCTCAAGCTGAATTTAATAAACACACACAAGAAACTCATCCAAATGGAAAAATGCCCTATTCTTTTCCTGACACAGAGCAGATCTTCTTGGGGGAGGGGGAACCTGTGGGTGGAGGGGAACTGGAGAGTCCTCTGTGGGAAAGGGGCTCTGTTTGGCGTCCCCTTGCCTTTAGAATGGGGGAGCAGGGAGTTTGGCTTCATGGGCAGCTGAAGGGAGCCTGGGACCTCTGGCTGCTGATCAGAACCCTTGGAGAAGGGGGAAGAGCAACAGCTCTGACACCAGTGGGTGTCTCTCCTGGGAGAAGGGGCCTTAGGCCCTCTGTAGAAAATGATTTCATTACATTTGGGTGTGTGGGAGACGTGGGAGAAGGTACCATCTGGGGCCTAATTAGACTCCTGGGTCCTAAGTGAGAGAAAAGTGCTCACTTAATTGACCCGCTCTGTATTTAGAGTCTGAGATCACAGTGACTGGAGCCCTGCACTGCTGGGCACTGTGTCCCCAGGGGTCTGCAGCTGGGCTTGAGGAGGAAGGGACATCATAAACTTCATCTCTAGGTATAGGTGCCACCTGAGACCTAAGCCCTTAAGAGCTAAGATCTGGTCCTCCCAGCCATTTGCTGTGATTTTGGGGTGAGTGACATAATCCCTAGGAGCCTCCACGCTCTTGTCTATAAAACAGAGAGGATATGTGGCAAATATGGGGGGTTCCCTTCTGTCTTGTCTTTGAGGCCCAATATTGTTCTCACTATTTTGTTTTATTCTGATTAATTTTTTTTTGCTTTATTTCTTATTATGTTTTCATTGGTTTTATTCTGTTTTGTTTTTGGTTTGATTTTACTATACCTGATGGAATAGTCAACTATTGTGAAGATAACAAGATATACTATAGTTGCTATTGTTTTCCTAGTATTTTGCTTTGAAGTTCAGTACCAGTTCTACTGTTGTGTCTTGATTGACTTTGTTCTGTTATGTTTTGTTGGATTCTACTATCTTTAAAATAAAATTAAAAAAAAAAAAAAAAAAACAGAGAGGATGATGGTATCTTTAAGGGTTGAAATAAGACCCAGTGAGAATATTCCAGAGCACTCGCCAGTGCCTAGCATGCAGTGATATATAATTAATTAACGGTACTATTAGGAAGCTAATGGGTCTGAGACAAGGGTCAGTTTATCCATTGTTCCCACACCCCTGCTGACCACTTCCACAAGTCCTGGGCAGCTCCTGCAAAGGAGGCACAGCCCGAGCACCGTGAGCTGCGGAATGCATCTGTTTCTGCTCACCCCAGAGCCTCGTGCCTGGCAGACAGTGCTGAGTGTACTCCAAATGGATGCTGGTTTTCGTAATGAAGGCCATCAAACGGACTAAGACAGCACCCTCTTCTTTTCTGGCTGTCTCCTTCTAGCAGAGGCCAGTGGTAAACGATTGTGAGATAAACACAACCCTGCCTAAGACACATCTGTGTGTGTGCCTCTCTTCCATTAGGCAGCCCAGGAGATGGAGAGGGAACTGCTTTCTGCTGCCTTACAAATGATCACTTTGGGCCTTGGGGTTCTTGCTTTCATCACTCTTTCCTCATGTTTCTCAATATGATTTCTAGGAAACCAGTCTGATCCCCACAGGACCTACGTTCTTTATTATCTAAGGCTGTGATTCCTGCAGATGTGGATTGAATTTCTGGCTTCTGAGAAATGCTGTCTTAGGGTTTTTCTCCAGGACACAGAATGTCACGTAGCTCTGACTCATTTTCAGAGAAGATCAGCACTGCTCCCCCACTCACTGGCCCAGGATGGACGCTTTCTCCTCCAGGACACCACTTCTAGTCCCTGCGATGGTCAGACTTCTTCCTGTTTTACAGCATCTTGTAGTTTCTCATTGCTCATCTCCATTTTCCCTTCTTTTTTTTCCCCTCCACATAGCCTGTGAAGTTACTTAGGGCCAGTTCTGTGTTTAGCAAAGCACCTTGTGGGACTCTTCCACACACCAGGAGCTCAAGCAACCTTGAGGAAATGAGAACACCAATGGGATGCAGACTCAGCGCTCACAGAAAGCATATGCTGGGGGCTATGTGATGTTACCTGGGCAATGATGTCCCCGTTCTCAGCGTGAACTTGAGCAATGGCCCCCAGTTCTCCTAGGCAGGTGAAGATCTCATAGAGCTGAAATAGAAATGAATCTGTGTCACCTTCCTAGCCACTTTTAGCCATCTCACTTAAAGGCCAATTACTAGAGCAAAAACCAATGGAATGAACCAGGAGAAATCTGTAACTAGAGGAGAAATACAGACTAAAATATGCATGACACAAGAGGAGTGGAGTCCAAAGAAACTCTGGGTGATGTGTCCATTTGAAGATCCTGGCACAACTCCTAGACACACAGGACCTGAATCTAATGAAGTACTGATGAGCTCCTCCTCTGGGCCAGGAACATACTTTTAATGAATCATTTCTCATTGAGCTGAGACATAGCTTCAGAAACATTTGGAACAAGCGTAGCAGAAAGCTGATACAGCCATGTCAAAACTAACTCAAAAGTTAAAACCCTATGTTTGGACCAACCTTCATCCCCTAAGCAAGAGGCATAGGAATTAATTTGTTGCATTTCCTCTGCTAATTTGAGGTTTGTCTAAAACAGATACATGTCATGACTTTCTAGGGAGAATAGCAGGCAAGCTGGAACAATTATTTACAGGAGGAGCAGGTCCTTCTGATCGTATAAGGCAGAGAATCCCATACTTTCTCGCAGTTTATAAAGGGCTGGAAACTTGTTCATCAGATGAAGATTTAGGCTTGCCTTTCCTCTTACCCTTTGAGAAAGTTGTTGCTAGTGGAAATTTTAGCTCCCTGGCTGCCTGGCCAGTGGCACCCTGCCCATTGTCTTATTTACAAAGCCACGGGGAAGGCAAGGGCTTCGAAAAATGCTCTGGCCCAGTGGTCTGGTCTCCTGCACTGACCACAGTGACTCATGATACAAGGGCCAAGAGGAAACCCATCAGATACCCAAAACCTCACAGCACAGGGGTTGTTACCTCCGTGTTGGACACTTGGTACAAATCCTTGTAGGCCATGTAAACCATGAAGGAGTTAACCCCTGCAAGACAGAGAAGAGGAGAAAAACAGGAGAAAGAGAATGTTATCGCAAGCACCTTCTCTCCTTTGCTCCACTCCTATCACCCATGGGGCCTGAATGCATTACTCAGTGCCTACCCAAAATAAAGCAGATCCTTCGAATTCTCCAAGAATGTTTTACCATGCCGACTCCTAGCCCAGAAAATCAATAGATCCTAAATGATGTCACTGTAGAGGGTCCCTTACTCTGTGCCTATTTCTTATTTCCCCTAATCTGGTTTATATGCTGATGTCCCCCTAAAGCCTCATGTACTCTAAGGCAGGGCCTTTAAAGGATGACTGAATAATGGGGCCACTATTGCTAAATTCGAGGTTAGGAGGCAGGGCCTGGTCTAAACAGGTTGGCCACTGGGGGCTGGACCTGGTAGGATGAGTCTCTCGGCCTTCATACTCTCTGCCTCCAGGCTGCCAACACGACATGAGCAGCCTTCCTCCACTGTGCTGAGCATGCGAAGGACTGAAACTTGAAATGTGAGCCAAATAAATTTCTCCTCAAATTACAGATGTTAGGTACCAGATCTCAGCTGGGAGAAAGTGATTTAGATGCTCACACTCGCTCTCTCCATCTTTCCAGCCCGGAAACTCAATATATTTGGATACTGCTGGAGGTAGCAGCCAGCATCGAAAACCACTCTAGTACTAGCTGTGTTCACACACTGGGGCTGCACAATCGGAGGCCTGCACATATTGCAGTGAGTTTGGCATTTAGACTATGTATCTCCCTGGGTCTTGTTTTCCTAACCTGTAAAATAGAAAAATAACAGTGCTCTACATCGAAAGGTGATGTGAATGAAGGCAGTAACATGCTGAAGGAGAGCTCTCAGCACCCATCATGGCAGTTATGTTGTTTCCATTAGAGGATTGGAAGGGGGTCTTTTCGCTGTTTGCTGAATGTCTGCTCTACACTAGGACGGCACAGGGAGTGGAAAAAATAAAAATAAGCTCTCCAAAAACTGCTCCGAAATGCTGGCAGGTACTGAAGTCCTTTCTCTCACTGAATTTGTACTCCTGACTGTGTATGTAGATTATTATTTTCTGTAAGCTAAATTTCCCAGCTGGGCATGGAGGCGCACACCTTTAATCCCAGCACTCGGGAGGCTGAGGTAGGAGGAGCGTTGAGTTTGAGGCCGGCTTGGGCTACATCGCGAACGCAAGGTCGGCCTGAGCTACAGAGTTTGACCCTGCCTCAAAAAACCAGGCCTGGGAGTTTGGCTCAGTGGCTTAAGTGCCTGCCCTGGCAGGTGTGAGGTTGTGAGTTCGATCCCTGGTTCCACAAAAAAATAAAATAGAATAAATAAATAAATAAAAAATAAATTTCCCTCCACTCACTGCATTTTGTTTAAAGAATAAAGTCCGAAGTCAGATCTGATTTGTTAACCTAGAAATATTCCTTACAACTTTTATAACAAAAGGATATTGTCTCTGAATGAGGCCTTAAGAACTGCTCTTCAATTGAAACAAATTCATGTGAATTTCAAGTGTTAAAAAAAAAAAAAAGATGTGGATCCTGACCTCAGAGAACTAACAGCAAGAGGGTGCAGAAAGTAAGTTTTCCCTCTGCTCAAAGACCTCAGTTACCAGGGTTATAAGGAAAGTTAAATTTTCACCCAAAATAAATAGCTGGATCTGGGGAACATGGAATCATTTTGAGGAAAGGAAGACAATTTTGGTCTCCTACCATTAGGGCTATCTCAAACCACAGTATTCCCAACCAAAAATGGATTATAATTTGAGAACGACTCTACCCAGAATGGTTCGGCTCAGGGCAGCTCTGCCCAGGCCATTCTTCTCAAAAGCTTCCCTGTTATCCGTGGAATGACCCAGGCCCTATGTAGTTGTTAAACCCATTCAATTTTCTACTCCAGTTGAGATGCCAAGTGTAAAAGAAGTTATAGAAATGAAAGAGGGAGCTAATCCTACATTCTGTATCACCAAGAATTAGATAGGACTTGTAGGGTAAAAAGAGGGATGAAGAGAAAAAATTCACACTCTGATGAGTCATCCTTTCCCTCCACCCCAGGGGCAAACTCTTCTGTGGAACTCCTAGCATAAGAGTCTAGACTCCTAATACGATGACAGTTCTTGCATTTTATGGCGTTTATTCTATTGTTCTTCATGGAACTGGATGCCCAGTAGAGGTCACGACTTACCAATGTTCCAATGGCATGAGTGTTAAATAGCTACTGATCAAAACACAGAGAGAAGTAGCGATCAGGAGGTGCTAAAAAAATAAAGGGCTTACATCATGTACTTTTGAGAGGAAACTCCCTTACCCACCTCATCCCTGGGACACACAAGAACATATTTTTATGCCCTAAGCTTTTGGCCTGAGGAGTGACACATCATTGCTCCTGGAAATGTGTGAGATTTTTCTGAGGATGTCAATGTTACATAAGAGCAATGGTTTGCTCCCTGGGATAAAAATGATAGAGCTTTAAAATTCCTAATCTCACATCTGCTGTGCAGGTGACCTTCCTTAGGTTACATTAGTCTCTCTTAGCCTCACCATCTTCCTCTAAAAACTGAGTGGCACTGGATAGAAGTGAGGAAGATCTCCTTTGGGTAGATCCACTCCTTACTAATTCTGTCATCTTGGGCAGTCAGTCTGACCCTCAGCTCCATCACCGGCAAAGTGGGAGCAACAATCTTTAGCTCCTACGCATCCTGTAAGAGGTAAGTAACAAACACTCCATTAAGTGCCAGGTACAAAGTGGAACCCCTACATCTAGCACTCAAGCTTAATGCTTTGGACTCTAAGCAAGACTGAAATGAATGGATGGTGGAAGGAGGACAGGCAAGGAGACGCCAAGGGAGGAGGCGGGAGGGCATGCATGCTCAGATTCACCTTTGTCCTTGATGAGGTTCTGCACTTCCTGCTTGACGCTGTCGTTCCAGTGGGTGATGTCCACATGCAAGGCATAGTCACAGCAGCTCTTCCCATCGGCCCACTCGCGCCACTTCTCATAGGCCTCGGTCAGGCTGGACTCGGGCTCAGGCACCACATGATCAACTGAATGACAGAGGTCCAGGTGGGTGACTCCGACATGGTTTTTCTCCCCCTGCCCAGGCCAGCTCCTGCTAGCTTAGCTATAACAGCACAATCCCTACTTCCTAAACTTGATATTAAACTAGAAAATGTTCTCTGGTAGCTTTGAGGATACTGATGATTTAAATGTTTTTTAGCTAAGAGATCTGGAAAAATAACCAGTTTCTCTAAACTTGTTTTTTTCTCCTTAAAACAGGCACCATGTAGAGGTGGACAACTGTAATGGTGCTTTCCTTATGAGTATGTCACACAATTTAATAGGAAAATCCATGTAATAAAGTGCTCTACCCATGGGTGGCACATAGTATGTGCTCAGGAAATGTTGACCATCAAAGACTGCTTACTTACTACACAGTGTCATTACCAGGGCTGTGTCACTGCCAGTGATAAAAGCTGGATCCTCTTCCCAGGGGGAAGGATGGCTTTTAAAGTTATGCCAGGCACAAGAATCAGTAAGCCTTCCTTCTTACTGATGAACTCGCATCAGTTATGTCAATCCAACACTAAGGCTGCAGACCTCATTTCCATGTGACATTTCTGACAAGCATTCAATGTCTTTGAGCTCAGAACCACTCTTTTCCCTGCATTTGTGGATAATATTTTTTTTAACATAATCACCTCTACAGCTGTGAGGATAACATAAAAGTTACACTCTTAATAGTTCCCTCCTAGGCTAAGACAAAAATGTGAATTGGCACAATTTTCCTCTTCCTGAGAACAACCTTGAAATATGTGTAAGAAGTCTGGGTATTTTTCACATCTTAATCATCATTTCCATGCCTCAGAACTATTCCCAGGGAAACAGGTGTGCAAAATCTTGATTTTTAAGGATGTATGCTACCATATTTATGTAAGTGAAAAACTGGAATGAAATGGACTTTTTTACACTAGGGAAATCTGGTTAGCTATGTAAATCATGATGCCTTCATAAAGTGATGATCCATTTGCAAGGTTGTGGTACAGTTAACATAATCAAGTGGAAAGATATTTGTGACACGTAATTGAGTGAAAACGACAGGATAAATAGTGTACTGTACAAATACTGGGGTCCGATTTTTGTTAAATGGGCAAAACGTGTATAGCAGACAGTCAATTCTAACAGTGATGTGGGATGACAAGGTTTCTTTTCTTTTTGCATATATGGGGTTTCTAAGTTAACTGTGAAAGACATGAATGCTTTTGTGGTTCCTAGTAGGCTTTACTCTAATCACCTGGATCTCCTGACTTCCCTCCTGCTCCTTCCCCAATGCAGGAGACCAAGTGTAACATGCATCTCAAGGATGCTGCACAGGTCCATTTCTTGCTTTGATTTCAGATAGCCAGACCAAGATCACACATTTCCTCAACCTTCTATCAAAGGCAGCTCTAGGGCACTCATCACAGAGCAAATGATTATAACCACATTATTCATGTCCAGAACAACACTAGGGCTTTCATGGGCAGGCATTTGCTGGGAAGTCAGCTGGCTTCCTCCCTTCAGCCAGAGAAATGCTTTGATGCTTTGGTCTCCCTGGATTGCACCTTTTATGGTCCTGATGCAATTTTACTCAGCTTTCACACCCCACTAGCTGAAGCTGAACACTGCCAGTGCTGCTGTGGAAAAGAGTTCAAGAACAGTGGGCTATTCTACAGCTCAGACTGTAGAACAGGGTACCTGTGTACCTAATGTAGGAAATATTTAAGGATAATGTAGCAGTGTGGGTGGATGCATAAGATGTTAAAATAAACAGTGCTCCGGCTGACCATGTTTGGGCTCAGCACTGAGACAGGACCCAATTCACTGAGATTTCTTTGGAACAGGAAGGACTGCCCTGGCATGCCATCAGTTCAGTAATCCAGTGGCATGCAGCTCCTTAGATTTCTCTGGAATTCCAACTTACCAGAAAGGAAACCAAAGAAAATCAAAACAACAACAAAAAAATGGAAACCACTGTCACTGTTTGTCCTATCTCAAAGGTACAAATTGGTCAAACAGCACTAACTCCAATGAAGCTACTAATTTCCCAAGAACTGTAAGTCCCCATTATCATTTCTGTAAGTTTTCATTCCCTTGGCTGTTTTCATGCTTGTCCACTTCATGAATCTCCTTTATGCAGTTACAGTGAGCTGCCCATTTCCCCAGAACCACCTACTTTTCTCAGGTCCTGTCAGCCAGAGAATCTATAAAGCAATTTTAGAGGAGTGTACAAGATATCAATGGATGGCACTGTGGTTAATAGGTTTGTTGACAATATGCCTCTAGGCACTAAGAATATAAAATCTGAGGTCTTACTGATCATAGTGGTACCGCCTGCTAAGGCAGCCTTTGTCCCCTGAAAGAAGTCATCTACTGTGGTCATCCCCTTGTATGGCATCTGAAAGTGAGTGTGGACATCAATGCCCCCAGGGATCACCATCTTCCCATTGGCTTCGATGGTCTTCACTCCTCCAGGGACAATCAGATTGTCTCCAATTTGCCTGGAAAGACAGCAAAACAACTGGTAGTTTAAAAGAGCAATTCTCAAGACAAACCTAGTACTATAAGAATTTGAAACATTTTAATACACTTTTCAAAGTGGTCTGCAAGTGACTCACAAGACTAGCAATTTTAAAACAAAGCTATGTGTTTTTATTGATACAAAATGGTTTGATATGGGGTTATGAAGACAGGTGTTCATATTGACACAAAAATAACTTATATGGGACTATGTGTCCTACTTTTGTACAGTAACCCCAGAGGTTTGGTAGCATCTGGAATACAGTGTGTGTGATGGGTATTTTGGGAATAAAAAAGTGTTCTAATTATTCCATTCATTTTGTTCATCGCTTATGTTGAAGATGGGGAATAACACCGAGAAAGACGCTAAAGAGTATAAAATAATGGACTATTAGGGGAGAAGAAAATACAGAGTCATTCCAAGAACAGACATGGGAACTTAGTAGCTATCTTCTAAGCAGGCATTACATTCTTCTAAGAAAAGAACTCTGCCCAGATCTATTACTACCTCAGTCTTCACACCTAGCGCTACCTTTCTTGATGATCTATCATCAAGCATACCTCACAGCAGTTTCACATGGTGGAAGTCAAAGATGAAGATGCCTCTGGCACCAGCTGCATTTGTGAGGTCAGGGTCTCAGCAGAAGCTTCAAGCCAAGGAAGGAGACTCTGACAACCTCCCTGAGACACACCAAGGCCCAGGGAGCTCCAGAGCATCCCAGGGAGAAGCAGGGCAGACCCAGGAGGAAGCAAGCCAATAGGTACACTTTGCAAAGAATGTGAAAAGTGCAACTATTTCCTGCAATGATGTGACTTATAGATCAGCCAGTGTTGCTTAGTTTTTAATGTGATTTTACATCCTTGATTTAAACAGCTGTTCAAACCTGACCATGTGGATTTCTGATACACACAGGATCCACATCTGCTACATTATCCTTAAATACTTCCTACGTTAGGTACACAAGTGCCCCATTGCTAATGGCACAATTACTTTCCCTTCTGTACAGGCAGAAAGGTTCTCTCCTGGTGCACTAAGAAGCCTACCACTGGCCTGTCAAACCCTGAGTTCTGCAACTGCATTATTTCTGACATCTCTAAGAGTTCAACTTTACCACATCACCATGGGGCCATTCCAGGGCCACCACAATTCAAAACACACTGTGGAAAAACACAGCCTCTAGTCATACATAACTCTAGTCCAGACACTGCCCTGTTCTGTTCCCATTTTTCTTCCTTGCTGCTTTTTCCCCTAAGAGAAATTGAGAACCAAGTGAATGAAGAATTTCCTGGCCTGTGTATTTTCATGTGTTTTCCCTTGTTTTGACAATTAGCATAACATCAAGTCTGAAACAGAAATGCCTCCCTTTTTTTCAATTACTGAAGGCTCAAATTTCATCTCCTCTCCTTCAACAAGTTCTAGTGACATCCGTGTCTGATAAAAATAAGAGGGTAGCTGTGCTCTGGATGGAGGCTGCTTGGATCTACAATCCTGGGTCTGCCAGTTACTAGCTGGTATGACCATGGCTAAGTTACTGAACCTCACCCTGCCTCCAATTCTTTCATCTGCAAAATACAATAAATGCCTCCTCCACAAAAGTTCTATAGATTAAATTTATTATCTACTAAGCTCAAAGAATAGTGTGAGGCACATTAGGGTTCAATAAACATCAGTTGCTCTACTTAATCTCCAGGCTTCTCTCGCCTCTGAATTTCATCTGTTCCACTAATGCTTCATACTCACAGATAATATTAGGTCCTCTGCATATATACTGATATCTCTGTTCTCTTAAAAGACTGTAAGGACCCTGAGAAAAGAAAGTATAATGATTTGGGCCCCAATGATATATATGGTAGTAGGCTACACAGCCGTGTCCAGAGCCTTGACCAACTGCCTTGCACACAGAAAGTCCTCCATGCATATAACTATACAACAACTGGAGGAAATTAGTTCTGTTCTTATACTCTGTCAGTTAAGGATGTTGCGGGAGATACAAGATATTTCTGGATTAGATAAAGTCCAAGTTTATCCAGCCTTTTCTCCGCTACAAGCACAAACACCTAACAACCGATGGTTAAATTTCTTCTATAATATCCTTGAAAAATAGCCTTCCATTCCTTCTAACAAACCTGGCAAAAAAAGATTCATCATATACTTTTAACTCTCCTAGTGGATGCCTGAAGCATAGCATGAAAACAGACTCTAAACCTGATTTAAGGCTCAACTGCAAGAGTGACATAATCAGTTAGTGAGGACTCTCATGATCTAAAATAAGGAGGCAGCATCAGGCACCAACCTGTTCCGCTTCTGCAAGCCTCTGAGTAAGGGAACTCATACCTCCAACAATACATAATAATTTTAGCAATAGAAAAATAAATAATTAATTGTAGCTTATACATTGAATTAATTATTATACTTTTTGGTTGTCTATTATTTCCAACTTTCCTGCTTCTACCAAGAAAAAGTAATGATATGACTTTGGCAAGCAGCTCTAAAGGAATATCCTCACTCTTGCATTTGTTCACTCAACTATTCGCCCACTCACTTACTCAATGTATTTGATTAATATGCTGACCTTCAACAAGTTATTTACTCTGTGTGCCCCTTTCTACTCACCCAAGAAAAGAAGATATCAATACTTCATAGAGATGCTGGCAGACTGAAGCAAATGAGATGTGTAAACATTTAACACAGCGATTGACCCCTAGTGCACATGCAATAAAAGGTAGCTCTGGGTGCTAATAACCACTGGGCTAAGTGCTGGGGATATGGCAATGGACTATAGTCCTTGATCTCCAGTGAGCTTATGTCAGAACTGCTGTGACTGATGAATGAACACGATGTTTGAGAACACAGAAAAGAAGTGGGCTTAGGCTTGGGACCTGGTAGAGAATGTCTGACTACAGAAAATTATGTCCGAGCCAAATTTTCGAAGGTAAGTAAGAGATTTCGTCTAACTAGAATCTTAACCTAGCCAACGAAGTGGAACAATATAAAAATAAAACTGAGTATGATCAGAGGTAGTTAAGAAGATGGGTTGTACATTCTGGTTGTACACTATCAGTGCAAAGGTATACTTCACTCTATGTGATCAAGTTCTACTTTGATGTCCACTATGTAAGGAACTTACGCATAATTAACTGGCCCTGCTTCTTATGGGCATCTAACAGCAAGCCATGTAAAAAAGAAAATACAATGTGTCCTTCAGGAACCTATTTGAAAATCATGTCTGAAACGCATGCAGTGTCTGTGCCTCCCCTTTTCAGTTGTACTCTATATTAGGGTTCTGTTTAAATAATCTCTGTATACCTAAACTTTGCCTGCAAAAGATTTTGTTCTGTGTACTTCCAAATCACTTGTTTTGACTTCAGTTCCTCTAATACTTTTCACAAAAGCTTTGATATTTTTAGGGTGGTGTCATTTGTTCACATTTCTCAGTATCCATAAGGACAGTGGTCACATCTTCCACTTCTCTATGACCTGCAGAATGTACCTCAATAGATCTTGCACAAAGGGGTCCTCAGAATTATTCTGCTGATCAAATTCAGATTTTTCACTTCATTCATGCAATCAAAGTTTCCTTCTAGGCCTTCACTGAAGAGAACGAATACAAAAGTAAAAAGAAGGGTTGTATATACATACTTTATTAAGCCATCTTCCATGTAAATGTCAGCATAAAAGGACTGATCATCATTGACGATTCTGCCTCCCTTGATAAGGAGCCGGTCACTCTAGAAAAGAGGGAAAATATGAGTCATTGTCAGAATCAGGACTTCAGAGAAGAGTGGTTTGCTAAGGTTTTCTCAATGTACTGTTCTAGTCACAGGCTTTTAAAAGTACCTGTTATAACACGAAGTTATGCTCACTTCATGTTGTACTTAAAATTCAGCATACTTACATGTGTCCACAAATGCATTCAAAATTGTGAAAGTATAAGAAAAATCACAAAATGGAAAGAAGACAAAATATCTACAGTATTCACCTCAGGGTAGTTAAACTATGCAGGATTTATATTAGTTTTGTATACTCAGAATTTTTCATATTTTTAGTGGTTTTCTTTATTGCTTTAATTATGAGAGATACAAAATTTGGATATGTGATTCAACCAGAAACAATGAAAATAACTCTAAGGTTATTATTAGCAAAATAAATACATATGCTCTGTATAAAGTCAGGAGAGAGACAAATCACTGCCTTACTGGTTGATACAGTCAGGATACAGGATGGACACATCTTTCCATTGTTTTTTGTTTGTTTGGTTGGTTTTGGTTGTTTTTTTGTTTGTTTGTTTGTTTGTTTTTGTACCAGGGATCGAACTCATGACCTCGCGTTTTCCCGGCAGGTGCTTACACTACTGAACTAAATCCCCAGCCAGAATGGATACATCTTTGACTGAATGGATACAGCTTTGTTTGACCACAGAGGAGCCTGGCTGAGGGGATTGATGGCATGAATAAAGAATGGTAGGCTGAATTTAGTGAAGGACTCAACTTAGAGACTTCAACTTCATCCATTTATTCATCCATCTATTTAACCATCCATTAATCCATTTATCACCCTCTCACTAAGTAAATAATTAATTTTTATCATTAACTAAGTAGGAAACATATAGTCGTGAACAAAACATACTAAGTTGTTCCTTCTATGAAATTTAAGAGTGAAGTTTAGCAATACAGAAAGACAACAAAACACAGCAATACAAAGTTGCATTAAATGTCACACAATACAAGAGCAGAGCTTTGTTTAAATAGAGGCCGTAAAAAGTCATTCCAAGGAGGAATAAGTGAGGCAAAGGTGGGGATGTGGCACTTCTTTGGGCAGAAGGAATAGCATGCACAGAAGCTCTGAATTAAAAATAAATTTTGTCTCTTTAAAAATCTGAAATCATCAATGTGGAGAGAGCTCAAAGAAGAAGACAGTAGAGTTTGAGTTTGAATGAAGATATAGAGAGGCAGATGGACTGTATGCTGAGGAGTGAAGACTCATGTAGAAAAGGCGGATCACAATGCTCAAGGCCAGCACTACGCTACTAGGGACTAAGGGTCATGGATGGAAGTGTCAAGGGCAGGAAGACTTCTGTTCTTAAATATCCAACATCACCATTCCTTTGATGCTCGCCCGGGGGCCCCTGTGTGAGAATACAGCTTTCAAGGAGGATAAGGTTTTAGGGAGGATGCAGTTCCACACACAGGTGACTTCTGGCTTCACAAAGGGAAGTGGGTGAACAGGGGCAGAGAATGAGATGTAGAGGTGGGGTCCCATGGGAGACAGAAAATTATCACTTAGCTTCTCCTGCTCCCAAACAGGAAATTTCATCATGTCATATTTCCAGGGCAGAGGACTTATAAAAGAAACAGACCAAAGAGTTGTTTAGAAAAACCCTACATGTGTAGCAAGGATGATGAGGTAACAAAATCAAATATAAACTCCTACCACACATACTTCACAAGTTCCTCATATTCTGATCTCTATCTGTAGGTTCACCTCATTCTGATCATGTATTACCTTCTGTTTTGTGCAGTTGTAAAACTATAATGCATTGTTCTTATCACTATCAGACCATCTGGAAACCAAGACTTGAAAAAAATACTTTCTTTATCTTCTCTCATGTTCACTTGACATCTAGCAGCTATTTTCTCTTTTGAGAAGTCTCAAGCCAAAGGGTTTCTCCCCCCAGGATACATTACCTGACCTTCCAGAAAGTTTCACCTGTTCCTACTGAAATCAAGTTTGACCAATTACAACGTTTTTAGTGATTTACTGTTTCTCTCTTAGCTAAACCAAAGACGCTGTCAGTATTCGAACCACATGTCTTTTGGTCTTTTTACCTTAGTTCCTGAAGCCCATATTAGACTGCTCTTACATATTGGTCAAAGGAGAGGCTAAAGATGGAACAAAGAAGGTTGTATTGTATCAGCATAAATAAAGAGACATGTGATTCAGAAAATTATGTGAAGTCATAGAATTTGACTTTTAAGAAAAAAGAAAAGCTGTTTTAATATATTGCTTTAATAGTATTGCAAAATTATATGGGATAGTCTAAGGTCTGTGCTTCCAAACTAGTGTGCACATTAGAAAAATACCTTTTCCCACTCTCTGCTCAGAATCACCAGATCTGTATTCTATAAGCTCCATCGATGGTTTTTAGTTCTTAGGCAGCCATCAGCCAGCCCAGCACCAAGCCACAGACCAGTATCTGGCACCACTATCTCATTCACAGTTCTGTGTGTTTATGAAAGCAACAGTGGTTCCAAGAGGAGTTTCAGAATGGTAAAATCCTGGTAACTGTAAGAGTTTCCTCTCATAGCTCAATGCTTTCCTGATGTTCATTATCTTTCTGGCAAAAAAACTGAACTAAACTGGCTTTTGGTAAGGGGCCAGTTCCTATCTGAACTGAGACTAGTTATGAAATACCTAAGGACATTCAACCCTGAACCACTGGTGTGCCCACCACGTCCCTTCAACAAGCATCACAAGTCAACAAAGAGGCAAAAGCTATGTGAGACCACATGTATACCACAGGCTTAGCAGGAGCTGGTCCAAGGGGTATTAACACCATAGAGATGGCGCCATTGGAAACTCTTCAAGTGGTAATCAAGTAAGCGACTTCTGGCTCAATCATAAGGCATCGAGACAGAGCCCAAAAAGGAACGATAGACAAGTTGTAGATTTCAGACTAAGTAGACTAACAAGACCTTCGGTTCATGGGCTATAAGACTTTATTATTGTTGCTATTGTTGTTATTTGTTTTCATTACACAGAGCAGAAACAATAAAACCTAAACCTCTAACAAACACATGCTTACTCTGGGGGTCCTCAGCCTGGTCTTCATCATTCCATCCTAAAACCCCACATGATTAATTTCAACTCTTTCCATGCATGTAGAAATGTACTACAAAGGACAGCCTGGGCAAACCAGCCATTAGACACAGAAGAGTCTGAAAGACAATTCTGGATAACAGCACCGAGGAATGTGAGGTTTGGGTATGACAGAACCACTGACCAGCCCTAGGCAATAGAAAGTCAAACTTCAATGGATTCAAAATGTGACTGTGTATGAACTCATGGACAAGACTCAAAGATGAACCCAAGCTAGGGTCAAAGACCAACAAGGTGAACAAACCCAATGTAGTGATAAAATGTCATCTTCAATAATTACTATGACCTTTTAGGGCTTTTTATTTTCTGTTTCAGGCAACTAAGGCTGTCAAGCATCCATATTCTAGTTTGGAGCATTCCAATCTTTCCCATGTAAAGAGATACATGAAGAATGACGCTACGGGGCCACTGGGGATATAGTTCAGTGGCATAGGTGCCTGCCTGGCAAATGCAAGGTCCTGAGTTCAATCCCAGGTACCAGAAAAAAAAAATTGTCATTTCTAGAGTGTTATGGGGTAATCTGTTTTATTTTTTTCCTTCTGTGTGAGCATGTGTGAGCGTGTGTGTGTGTGTGTGTTTTGTTGGTTTTTTTGACATAGGATCTCACTATGTAGTTCAGGCTAGTCTTAAACTTACTATGTAGTCCAGGGTGGCTTTGAATTCATCGATATCCTTCTGCTTCAGCCTCCCAAGTGCTGGGATTACAGGTATGCACTACCAGGCCTGGCTAGTGCTGGGCAATCTGGACAGTATATGACCCCAAAATGAAGCTATTCAGACCCTAATGCAATGAGCAGGGAGCTCTACCTTAGGCCCTCGCAGCTAGCAAGGGCTGTGTGCTGAGCCCTTATATACTACAGCAGGGTGTCAGTCCAACAGCTGGGAAGCAGAGGTCCAGCTGTGCCCTACCACTGGGAGATTAGACAGGACACTTAACTAGACAGTAGCTTTGAGTTAGGACTTGACCTCTCAGAGCTTCAGTGTTTTCACCAGCCCAAAGTAGACAATAATATCTAACTCATGAGGACGTGTGTGTGTGTGTGTGTGTGACAGAAAGAGAGAGCTACCTAGAGAAATACCAACTGTAATAAACCCAATAAGTATCTGTTGTATTTATTCCATTAACATTATTTATAGTACGTCGCACTATTTTAAAAGCCTTGAGTACTTTGAAGAAAGACTATTATTCCTGCTTTCGAAGTAGGGAGACATACACACAGAGGTACCTTATTCTAGATGACTGTGAGTAAGTCGCACGACCAAGGAAATCCACTGTACTAATTTCCCCCTTGCCTCTGCTCCAAGGGTATTTAACTCTCAGGACAAGGGGGCTTTCTGACAGAATTCTCTTCTCTGTTTGATACTGAATCTGACTGTTCTAGTGTTTAAACTGCTGAGCAGGTCTTTAATGTAGGTAACTTAAAGATACCATTAACTTTTAGCCACTGCGCATAAAATCAGTGCATTAAATCTGCCTCTTATGGCCTGAATGTGTTAATGCAGCTTAAACAGGGACTTAATTAGCAATCCAGGATAGCAAGGGCCCTTAAAGTGTGGGGAAAAAAATCTAATTTTTTTTCCTTCTAGAGTATAATGATTAGGAAAATGAAAAATTTGAGTTTATAAGAGAAAGATGGGATAAATGAAGGAAGGGAGGAAGGAAAGGAGGAAGGAAGGAAGGGAAGAAAGGGAACCATTAACATGTTGCAAATGATTGACGACCAATTCAAACTAGCATAGGGAACGAAGAGAGTGTTAAACTAAAACTACTGGGTACATTTCTTTCCCTAAGTCTCCGATACAAATAATGTAATTGAAAGTTGTCTCACACCAGAAAGACACTCCATAAATGGCTACTTGTGTCTACCCAAAGTAATGAGACTATGCCTCTAGGAGAAATCACAGCTCTTCACAGAAACCACCACCCCCCATCAAGTCAGCCTGAAGCCTCGAGCAAATCAGTGCTTAAGACACATCTGTTCTATAGTCTGCAGCCATTCCAGCAGTTCAGAATAAAAGCTATAATCCTATGAAGAGAAAAGGAGGATATAAAATGGAGACTGGATCTCTAAAAATTAAGTATTTTGCTACCTGCATTCAAATCACAAAGCACAGGCTTTTGACTCAGTGGGGATGCAAGATCCTCTGAAAATCCAGATGAGGAGATGAGGACGCAGGTGGTTATTTTAAATAAATTCCCATCTGACCAATTAGATTTGACTTTCTAAAAACACTTCCAGCTCTTCATATATCAGGATGGACAGGATATATATGGATAAAATCTTATTGGTTTCCTTCCCCAAGCAGCATCATTTAAAGGAGAGAGAGAAAACCAGTCTTTCTCAGACAGTCCAGTTGACTCAAAGTGGCATTCAGAGAAAGGTACTGACCAAGTTCTAAAAAAACCATAGTGCTCATCCTGGCTCTGCCAATAAATAAGGAAGTCTGGGTGAGACACAGACGTGAATTTGAATTCTAGTCTGACACTACCTGAATTTGGACAAATGACTTGACCTCTCTGAGTTGCAGTTTCCCCATTCATGAAATGAGGAAAATTACATGTTTTATGTAGGGCGCTGGTCAGGGTTATGGAACACAATATATGTAAAGGGCTGAACTCTGGTTGACACAGTGCTGCCATCATTATGATCTTTGCTTATAATCATAATGCACTACTCTAGAACTCTTCTCACAAATAGGAAGTGAACTAACACTTCGTTAATCAAAATATAACAGATCTTACCATAAAGGAAATTCCAGAGACACTAGTCCCCAGCCAACCCTCAGCAACTGTTCTACATTCCTGTCACCAGCAGCCCAGGTCAGCCAAGACTTCTATTTTGAAATGCATCTGCACAGGACAACTTCTCATGGCCCTCTGGGTCATGCATCTTCTGCAAATAACCCCACATAAAAAGATAACTACTACTCTCTTCCAGCAGGAACAGAAAGTGGCCTAGCAACTAATCCCATCCTCATCCTTTCTATATAGCATATGGATCTGTTTCTAGACCCTCCGTGATAAGGATGCCTTTGAGAGAAAGGTCTGGGAGAAGACAGCCTCTCAGGGGCAGTCCAGCTTTACAGCTCTGAGTCTTCACCAAAACTGAGCAGAGTTGGGTAGGACTGGGTATTCCATAGCTCTGACCTGTACAGTTGAGCGTCTCAACACACTCTTCATCCAAACACACTTAAAACCACCAAGGCATGCTGGCTGCAAGTGAACTTGAGGCAAACCCTTCACAATGCAAGTCACTTGTAGAGCATACAGACCTGGGAGGCACTAACTGTTCGGTTTATCATGTTTGATTTGACCCTGCAGGGATAGAAAAGGTAAGAAAAGCAGGAAGGTGGAGGAAGCAGAAGCCAAGGGTGGTATCAGTCAGGGCAGACAGGCTGCTCAGCTTCCAGAAGAACATCAAAGCTAGCCATGTACATTCTTTCTGCTCCAGAATTTCATGTTTATCATTTGAAAGCTGTCATTATCAAAGGGCCTGACAAGTGACGGGGCCTGCCCTGGGTCAGAGTGGATGGGAGAATGAACTGTGGATGGCACCTTAATCCCAGCCCCCTGATATAGGTCTCTCAATCTTCAACAGGGTTCCAGACACAAGTAAGCTCAAGTGGATGACCAGACCAGGAAAGAGACGTGGGGTGCAGTGAAGGTGAACAACACTGGACAGGAGGAGCCACAGAGTCATTCGATTCTTGTGGGAAGGTCAGCAGGGTTTGAGTAGCCCAAACCTCAGTCACTTGTGCAACTGCTTCATGATACTTGACAAACCCTGGTACAAACTGTGCTATTATTTGTTTAGCATCACCCTTAAATAAATGTAGTTTAAAACTAAATGCTGCTGTACTCCTGTAAATTCTAAGTCAATATCACTTGCTGAAAATAGTAAACCTAGGAAATGAATACAATAAAAACATTTTGTCTATATTCTATCATCTCCAAAAGGGCTAGAAAAGATGAGCTCAGATCTGCTATTTTGTGAAAAAAAAAAAAAAACTTATCAAGTGTCAGGCAGGTGTGAACTAGACACTCAGACATTTCCTTTGATCTATTTAGAAGTTGTGGAAAACAATTAGAAAGGGGACAAAGTTTCTCATTATGTAATTCAACATTATTTAACACCTTCTTCTTGAATGACATAAAATGATCTGATGTAACAGCGAGAATATAATCCTTAAGCCGGGTGTGGTGGCGCACGCCTTTAATCCCAGCACTCAGGAGGCTGAGGTAGGAGGAGCATTGTGAGTTCAAGGCCCGCTTGGGCTACAACGCGACTGCAAGGCTGGCCTGAGCTACATACACAGTGCGACCCTGTCTCAAAAAACCAGGGCTGGGAGTTTGGCTCAGTGGCTTAAGCGCCTGCCCTGGCAGGTGCGAGGTTGTGAATTCAATTCCCGGTGCCGCAAAAAACAAAACAAAACAAAACAAAACAAAACAAAAAATACATATATATATATATATATATATATATATACATATATATATATAAAAATATATATATGTATATATATAATCCTTGCTGTTAAAGTATGAGCCAGGACAACATGGGCTACCATGAGTCTGCATGTACCAGTACAGGCTGACAACTAACACAGGCAAATATGGACCGGTTAGAAGTTAAAGCAGAACCCAAAGTACAGGGACTCCCAGATACCAGCTGCACCGCTGAAGAAGGAGATTATCTGGGGTCACACTTGAGATCAGAACATTATGGGAACACAGGAAAGAGGCAAGGTGGTGAGTAAGCATGCTTTGTTAAAAAAGAGGATGCTCCAGATCTGGATTGAAAAAAAAAAAGACTGATGGCACATCCTTAGTTGGGCTTTTAGTTGAGAAAAATGGGAAGGTTGCTGTCTGGGACAGAAATCTCCACTAATAGCAGTTTGCAGCACTACACAGAACTACAGGATTTGAGAAGCAAGGGGTACATTAGCATCCCTTCCACTAACTTGCTGTGTAGTTTTAGACAAAGGATTTGATTTATCTCTGGACTTCACTTTTTTTTTGTGTGGCTAGCTTAAGGTAGATCCATCTCTCTTAGAAGGCATATTTATGTATCTATGAGGTAAAGATAAAAATTCTTACCTCACACAGTTGGTGTTTGAATTAATGGTGTGATTAGATATGTCCAAAAGGCTCACAAGCATCACAAATATTACTGCTATTATGCTACAACTTCTACATTATGACTATTACTATATAGATATACAAAGAAAGTTAAACCCAAACTGCAGTACAAACATAAGGTAGCTATTAACATTAACATATAAATTGTCTGAGAGATATTGTTGCAGTCAGGGTTTGCAAGGGGATAGATTTAATACAGGGCACATAATTTTTTTTTTAATTTTAAAGACAGTAAAATCTAACAGAACATAAAAGAACAAAGTCAATCAAAACAAAGCAGTAGAACTAGTACAGAACTTCAAAGAAAGATAACATGAATACAATAGCTACTATAGTGTATCTTGTTATCTTCAGAATAGCTGACCATTCCAACAGGTATAGTAGAATTGTACCAAAAACAAAACAGAATAAAACCAATAAAAGCAGAATACAAAATAAAGCAAAAAAAAAATCAGAGTAAAGCAAAACAGTGAGACAAGACAGAAGAGAATCCCCCATATTTGCTACACTGCCTACTGTCATCTTCCAAAGAGATGCTCAAGTTGCTGACCAGAGGCCTGCAAAATCTACGAAACAATACTAGCATTTAGTTGCTTAATGCTCCTTAATTGCTATCAATTTAGCCAGACCTCCGAACCAGCAGGTTGCTTGGGGGCGGGGGGGGGGGGCGTCCTTGATTCCCACCCCACGCGCTGGGCCCAGAAGAGCCCATTCTCGTTTTGCTCCAGCGGTCCAAGATGTCGCCCAGTCCCCCAGAGGGCAGATCAGTTGTGTCCTGGTCACGGGCCCAGCCCAGCAGGGTGGGTCCCAGAAGGGCCCATTCTTGTTCTCCTCCGGGGGTCCAAGCAGTTGCCCAGTCCCCCAGAGGGCAGATCAGTTGTGTCCTGGTCGGTGCACCAGGACACATAATTTATAGGATTATTTTATAACATTCACCCAAAAAGTCAAATGCAGAAGAATGTAAGAGATCTGACACAACAAAGACCCAAAGAATCCAGCTGAGGGCCTGGATCCCATGGCAATGTCCTGCACGAGTCCAGCTAAAGACCTCAAGCTCCTGGCAATGTTCTCCCTGAATCCAGCTGGAGGCCAACAGCCCATGACAATGTCTCATGCAAGTCTGTATCAAGGATCAGCACTGGGAAGGCCCCAAGGTCAGTGGTAGAATCTAG
Source organism: Dasyprocta punctata (assembly GCA_004363535.1). Classification (NCBI taxonomy): domain Eukaryota; kingdom Metazoa; phylum Chordata; class Mammalia; order Rodentia; family Dasyproctidae; genus Dasyprocta; species Dasyprocta punctata. The sequence goes on from RJWM01004700.1 coordinate 90,472, forward strand.
AAAGTTTGTGCCAGCAGAATGAAGGATCTGTGCCAGCAGGCGGAGGGATCTGCATTGGAGCCAGAAAGCGACCCTCAAGATAAGGACCAGAGCTTCGCCAAAGAGAACTGCAGCCATCCTCAGTGATAGTGAGGACCCAAGCTCCTCCGACAATGAGAACAGCTGTGTACATATCAGGAAAACCAGCATGACAAGCTTCTCCAAGATAATCAATAGTACACCATCTTCCCCTCCAGTTCTCCTTTTATGCTATTGGCAACAATCCTCAGGTGGACCTTCCACACCCAGCACCACACTGACTCAGTTCAGCTGGTGTTACAAGTTGAGTATAGTTAATCTACTGCAGATACAATGCTCAGGACTAGCATATAAAATCCACTATAAACTAAAAAGAAGTCAGTGTTTTACAGAAGCAATTCACACCCACCTTTGGTCTGGATTCATATGATACTTTTGAATTTTATTACTCTTTAAATTTTGTTTTGCATAATTTCTTCTTCACCTCAAGCCCATGGGGAAAGCGCTCTGCACATTCTCAGACTGGAGATGTTGTATCCAGCTTCCATCTAACAGGATTCTGTGTCCTATTAGCTTATGAGCATCTGTAAAACTCAAATGCCTACTGCATGAGAGGAAGTGCCTGAAATTTCAACCCAGACCTTGATTCTGAGGATAAACAAGATTAATAATTCATTCCTGAAACAGGACAACTAGCCATGATGTTCTGTATTAGGTTTACAAAGAAACAGAGATGAAACGGCTGTAAAAGCAAGCCAAGAACACAAAGATGATTGAAGTGAAAGACAAGACAGAAGTGAAGTAAAAAAACAAATGACCAAAGTATATGACAGTAAGATAATTAGTCAATAATTAGGCATGATCAGTGCTGGGATTGGGGGAGAGAAACAGGGATGAATTGGTAACAAATGGAACACTGGTAGAAGTAATGGTGGATAAATGACATCACTCCTTCAGTAACAAAAGTGAATCTCGATGAAAGCTATAGACTGTCAATGTTGGCTCATCAACTCTAACAACTATACCATATACCAAAGCAAGATTATAGGAATTCTCTGCACTTTATGCACAGTTTTTCTATGAAGCTAAACTACTTGTCATGGTTCAAATATGACATGTCCTCCCCAAAGACTTACATACTGAAGGCTTGATCCCCAGTGCAGCAATGTTCAGAGATGGGACACAGAGAGGAGACAGGATCATGAGGGGACTAACCTCATGAAGGGGTTAATCTGTTGATGAATTCATAATTGAACGAGCTCCTAGGATGTGGGGCCCAGTGGGAGGAAGTAGGTCACTGGGGAGTGTGCCTTGAAAGGTGTATCTTGTCCCAGTCTCTTTGTTTCTTTGTCTTTCTGCCTCTCTCTTTCTGCTTGGCAGTTGAGCAGTTTTCCTCCACCACACTTCTCCATCACGATGTTTCCCCTCATCCTGAGGCCAAAGTAATGGAACCAACAGACCATGGCCTGAAACTTTCACAACTGTGAGCCGATATAAATTTCTCTTCTGTAAGCTGAATTTCTTAGGTTTTTTAATCATAGTGATAAAAAGCTGACCAAAAACTATGAAAAAAAAGTCTGTTAATTGAAAACGAGAATGTTTCTGGCAGAAATTGCAGCCCGCAGAGGCCTTGTCTGATGTGGATCTTGGAGAAAATGGCTGATCTGCACAAACAGGAATGGCCAAAAGCAGTTCTCATCAGAGAGGGGAGAAATAATTCATAACTAGCATTGACTGAAAACTTTTTATGTACCAAAAACTTCTAAAGCTTTATGGACCTTCTGTTTGATCAATTCTCAATAAAATGCTATGAATTACATGCTGTCATCATCCCTAAGGAATTGAAGAAGACAAGAAGGCTTACAGAAATTAACTCATGTTCTGACATCACATAAACAGTCACCGGGAAAGCCAACAGCAACAAGGCAACAAATACATTTTAGTGAGAAATTAAGGGTTTGGGTAGGGCCCTGATAGGGACAACACTAAAATGAAGACTGCAAGAGGCAGCTGGCTGTGGAGTATGACTTTATTCTATGTATACTGGAGAGCTCTAGAAGAGTTTTAAGAAAATGAACAGAATTCAATCTTGGAATTGATCACTAAATAATTAAGCAGACAGAATAGCCACTCTGGAGATCAGGAAAGAATGATTTAGCTAGAAACTTAGAGCAAGTAGCAGGAGGAAAAAAAAAAAAAGCAAGGAAGAATCTTTAGCACTCTAGGCAACCACAGGAAACAGATGAAATATGCAAACTGAATTATTAAGGCGAGTTTAACAAAGGGATTGTCTGAAAAAGCGTATGCAGAGGTTAGGAAATGTAATGGATGTGCAGCTCAGGGCCAGAAGGGAGGAACTGAGGGACAGATTACTGGAACTGGAAAGGCCAGGCTATGGAGAGTGCTGCCCGGCAAGAGCTGGAACCCTTCAGTGAAGGCATGCAGCCAGCCCACAGTGACCTAGCAGGAAGACTCAGGGAAAACACCCTGACTTCACTGTTCACCTTTCCTCTGAGCTCCTGCTGGCACCACCTGAACTGACTCCAACCAGGAGTCCAAAGGCAGAGAAGCCTAATAATGAAGATCATACAGGTTCAGGGCATGGGCAGGGTACCCAAAGGTGCAAATGCTACTGGAAAAGGCAAAGAGAAGATATCCAGTCTGGTCCCAAAATGTCTAACAATAGGATATGATTTAATAAACTATGATACAGCCAAGCTATGGCTTACTATTTTAAGGTTATTTTTAAAACAGTTAAAATCTGTATTTTGAGCTGAGTAAAATGGGATCTAACTCTTGCAAAAGCAAATCAAGTGCTAAACACACATGTTTAGCATGTTTTTGTGTGAGCAGAAGAAAGATCCAGAAGGATGTGTAACAAACTGTTACCCTTGGGTACGACAGGAGGAAGGGATGCAGTAGGAGACTTCAATTTTTTTCTTCAATTTATTTATATTATTTCTTTAGCTGCAAAAATTCATGTGACATTTCATAACTTTTTTAAAGTATTTAATAAATAAAATTATGAAAAGGAAAAAGAATAAATGATTGCTGTGGTCCATGTGACAGGAAGAATATGGATTAGAAAATGAGTAACACTGCAGGGGAAGGTTCCGATCAGTTCAGCCACTGAAGAAGGGAAAGGACATAGCAATGTCATCTGTGGCTTCAAAGCACAACATCTAGAAAGGACCCATTAATAGATAATAGAAAAAGGAGTAGCAAAATCGAGGTATGAGACTATCAGCGACTCACCAACTATACAATCACCCAGCAGAATTGAGGGTCTAGGATTCTGGAGAACATTCAGCTATTAATGAATGGGCTTGAGCTAATGCCACTCTGAAAATGGCTATGTCCACTGAAAGGTAACAAAGAACTGTAGGGGAATAAGGAGACCTGGATTCTGGTCACAGCTCCATGACACCAGCAAGTGACATCACCTCTTGTGGCATGGATGAATGGTGTCCACCTCCCTCTTAAGAGTCAGCTCTCCTTTTTGAATATTTCTGACTGATGATTGGCTTTGACTGGTCGTTACAATTACAGGGAAGCTGAGCAAACTCCCACTCCACTGCTTTTCAGAAACAAGAAACCTTTTCACTAAATCTGAAAGACAGCCAAAATGCAATTCCCAGAAATGGAATGTAGGGGCTGTGGCCTTGGCTTGTGTTAGTGGCACCTTCAAATGACAGGCAATTGCTCCCATCTATTTGTGGAGGCCACAAAGAGCCTTCTCCAATGTGACATTATACTTTCAAAGCTGGTGGGGACTTCTTGGGGACTGTGGTTAAAAGCACACAGCCACGGGCTTATGCAACTCACTAAAACTGACCCACAGTGGACATGTTTAAGAAAACTTATAGCTTTAGTGTTCCAGCTCATACCTTAAAAGGCGCTGCAGAGAGAGGGCTGGGAGGCAGAGGCATCCCCATTGGTCCTGCCTGCATCCATCAGACAGAGCCTGTCATACAAAAGAGAAAAGGAGCCTCCTCATCCTCTTGGTGGCCCAAGATCTCGAGAAGCAAATTGGAGCCTGAGAGGGTGACAGGAGGGTGGGAATGAGAAGGGCCCTGGAGTCCTGGCTGTAAAATGAAAACAATGATGTCTGCAGCCAAAGAGCCACTGGGAGTGTCAAGCCTAGACTGTGGCGTGTTGTAGATACTAAACAAATGTCAGTTCCTTTAAAAGCTAGAACACAAATCTCCTCAGGTCAAAACCATCCACTTGAATATCTACTTTCCTCCTTTATTCTTTCATTTCTTTTTCATTCAGTTTAGTTCTGGCAGGTGCCTTAATAACCCTCCAGTAAGGACCTAAGCACACTCCCTGAAATAGAGTATGGCCTAAGGAGGGAAAGGGAAACTCACTTTTTTCTGGTTCTTTCTGGACACAAGAACCAGGCTATGGTGATAACTAATTCTCTTGGTCACCACCTTCCCTCTACCTAAAAACCTATTTACTTACAGCACTTCTTCCATTTACAAGATAGATAGCTATGAAAGCAGTGGCTATTTTTGACTCTCAATCCCCAACCTTCCTCCACATTACACTGACAGAGAAAACTGCAAATGGCCTGAGGACAAGGACTTCAAGAGGTCAGACAGACCTGGAATGAAACAAGCCCTTGAGTTAAATACAGATGAGTCACTACCCAATAACTATCAGAACTCAAATGTCAGAGTATTGGGCAGTTAATTCTGTAACTGCAGATTTCTTCACCTTCAACGAAGTTCTGAGGGTCCACACATAACAGGCTCTTCTGGAATGTACTGAGGACTGCTTACTACTGGAAAGACCATGCTAATGTTACAGCAATATATTCCCTGTCTTCCGAGGCATGCAAGTTTCATTTCTACTTGGAAAGCCATGAAGCTGTGCTCTTTTCTTCCTAATCACTATTTAACATTCTAACACCAGAGAATAAACCCCCTTTGGAATCATTCTGAAGTAGTTATTCACTGCGTTTCTGTTTACAAGTGTTTCAGATAGAAGTGTACCGCTGCCAGTGTTCCATGCTGACTAAACCATTTTGTAGGTTGTGACACATATGAAATTGTATTTTTAAAATGGCAAACAAGGTACTATCTCGGTAAGTCATCTCAGACGCAGCAAGTTTTCACCTGTTATCACTTTTCCCTATTATTCCACATCTTCATCTTTCACTCATCATTCATTCATTCAATGGTAGACTGAGCAAGACCTTGGTGATTCAGAAGGGACCCTCACAGGTATGGTCCCTATCAGCACAGGCACCTAGCCCCCCAGCTTTTTGGTAACCCTCTTTCCTAGACACCAGCTACCCCAAGCCACTTAACCGAGGGCAAGTATATTAGGTTAAACTAGAAGAGCAGGTTGACCTTGTATTCATTCATCTACTTCTATATTCCTTTATTTAATGTTTGTAAAAGCCCCTGTTTAGTACTACGGTACTGTAATGGACTGAAAATAAATTCACTGCTGTGTAGTGGTTGAAAAGGCAAAGAACAAGTAAATTGCTGGGTATGTAGTATAATTTAAATAAAGATAAGGAAAATTTAGAAACAGGATAAGGGGGAGGAAGAGCCTGGGAAGAGTCTGGGGCTGCTTTTGACTAAGTTTTAAACAAGGCATGATGAAGAAACTCAGCTGAGCAGAGATCTGCATGATTTAAACCCTAGATGAAAACCGCCCCCTCACCTCTTTGAGGAAATAGCAAGTACAGGAGGTCAAGGCTGGAAACAGGCATGTCCAGCAGTAAGAGCAGAGGATGACCTACGCCAGGTCGCTGAAGGAAGAATCATGGCAGGGTAGCAGTCCAAAGAGAATGTCAAGCCCAGGACACCCAGGACCTCAAGAGTGGCCTGTATTTTATCTGAGGTGCAGTAAAAGATGCGTGGTGAGTGCGGTGAGTGTAAAGTGATTTACATTTTAAAGTCATCACCCTGGAAGTTCACAGAGAATAAATGCAGCAGTAGGCAAAGTGGAAGCACAGAGGTCAGTTAGGGAGTTCTGGCAGAAAGCTGACAGATGCTTGAGCTAGCAGGGTGGCAATGATCAAAAATGGTGATGAACATTTGAATTAAAGATCCTGTTGTGAAAGTGGAGCCAACAAAGTTGTACAGCCCATTTTAGGTTGAGCTGGGACCTAGCCCCAGTGTCTGATGAAAACAAAGCCCACTCATCTCTTGATTGTTGTCTTCTTAGAGACAGAGTACAAGAACACATAATGCATACATTTAGGTATTGATAGACAGCACAACTTTAAGATAGGGAGGAAGCTGCTCAAAAAGCCATGTATATGCAATATTAAAAGTACTTGGTGTTTCTCATATCATCATACGTGGGTTTGTTGGTAGCTCAGGTTAGTTTGGGGTGTGTGCGCAGGGGGTGGTGTGTGTTTCTTTTGGGGGGGATTGTATGTTTTGTCTTTTTGGTCAATTACGTATTTATTACTTCTTATTATTGAAAATACTCCTGAACCGTATCATTGTAAAACTCTTGGCATAGACAGTTTTAAAAAGTCGCTCACGTTATGGATGTATAAAATCTGGTTTTGCATGCTAACAGATGAGACCCAGATTGGGTAACTGATTATCTTTTGACAGGCTGCATTTGTCTAGGACCCAGGGTCCACCATTATGGGCATTAATTCTTTATTATGTGTAACTGTTCATTCGGACACGCCAAAGGGCGAGTTTCCAGGGAGACTCTAATCAAATTCAAACACTTTGATATTTTTAAAACTTTCCTTGATCTCCATTTTGAACCCTTAAAGCAGGAATCAAATATTTCCTGTTTCATCAATCAAGTGGATGCCAAGTCATGAAGACATGAGAGTATATTGCTTCTTTCTCCGAACATTAAACAATTTGATAAGTAATAATTTCCTAAACAGTTGGGATTAATTTCCCTATTGAGAAGAGGCACAGGGCAGTAAGTTTCTAAGTCAGACAAGAGGGTGAATTTCAACCTAGCTCTGCCAGTTAGTTAATAACTACATAATTTTAGATAAATTAACTTTCTGAGCTTTGGTTCCTCATCTGTAAAGTTGAGCTAATAAGAACTATAATATAGATATGTTACAAGATCTAATATGATGATATAAATAAAATAGGATGAAAATCAGTAAGCATATGTGTTGCCATGGTATGATTTCTAATAAATGATAATCTAGGTTTCCATGTTCTATTCATTTCATTGAGAATGCCCAAATGTGAAGTTCTGAAATATTAAATTCCCTGTTCTAAACTTTCCCTCTGTGAGACTTTGCTAGGGTTACCAAAAAAAGGTAACACAGACTCCTAGCTTAAACAACAGCAATTTATTTTCTCACTATTCTGTAGGCTAGAAGTCTGAGATCAGGAGTTTGGCAGAGTTCTTCCTCTCTGAGCCTCTCCTCGGCTGGCAGGTGGTCCACCTCTCCCCCCTCAGTGTGCCCGTACTCAAGCCTACCCTCTTAATAGATCCTAGCCTTACTGGATTAAAGCTGCCCCAACGATTTCATTTAACTCAGTTATCTCTTCAAAGACCCTCTCTCCAAAATCAGTCACATCATGAGGTACAGTACCAAAAGTTAGGACTCCAACATATGAATGGGGAAGATGGGTTGAGGAGGAGTAATTTAGTCTGTAAGACTTCCTCCCTCCTCCTCAAAAAATGTGTGAGAAAAAGCACTGAACTATGGCAAGGGAAAATGAATCCTATGCCCTTTTTTTAAAAAAAAATACTATTTTACTATATGACCTTTGGCAAATTATTTTCCCCCTTTCACCCACACTGTCCTAATCATATATACAAAGAGGTTGGAATAATAATTTTCTTCACTTCCTGCCTATAAACAAGCAAAGCTAAGTTTTCCCCAAGCTTCCTCATAGCAAAAAGGGGTTTGCAATACAGAATACAAGGAAATGACTGAAATAAAAGCAAAACATGTCTTCTTTGTGGAATAAACCCAGGATTTAATCTCTAAAGTACGGGATTATATTTAATTACCTTAAAATTGCTGAAAGTCCTTACTCTCTATAAGAATATAGTTTAAACCTACTTAGTTGGATAAATAAGAAACCCCTCTGAATTTATCAATATCTACAAACAAAGTAACCTCATCAAGCTTGGAGGAAGACTGTTTTAGAGAAAGAGTGCAAGATTTCAAATAAAGGTCTTCCAGAAAGAATTAGGGAAGAAAATGGTTTAAAAACAAACACACATAAACACAGAAAATGTAAAATTAAAACCAGCTTCCAAGCTTATAGGTTAAGGCAATAAGGAGAGAATAATGTTTCCTCATCCCCAGCTGTGCAACTTTAGGACCCAGGATACTCTACACCTCTGCAAATGTCAACAGCTTCAGCAAGAGAGGAAGGCAAACAAGGGCGGTCATGAGAAAACAAGTGTGCTCATTCTCGAGCTGAAGAAAATAGAGTGTGGTTTGCCATGGAAAATGGCACCATTTATGAAGTCACTGGACGGTGATACTCCAGTAGACACTGGGATTCTAATTGATACTCAAAGACTCAGAAACTGATTGATTTTGGGCAAGATATTCAAACTCTCATCTTGAAGTAGCTTTTAACTCAACTTCTACTAAGAAACTGTAAGCATC